>CATIWR010119716.1:0-14904 GCA_949677035.1 Omphalea diandra | reverse complement strand
CTGATAGGTACCAGCTGTAGCCACGTTATGACGTTACAATTTGTGGTATCAAAGCTGATTTACAAATGAGAACAATGGATGTCACAGTTATTGGTTTGACAAATGAATTTAGATGTTATAGTTTTGGTATCAGAGAGGGCTTAAGTATACGCGGGGCAGACGTGCAAATCTCGGTGTGTATGACATCGTGGGGCTGACGGGAAAATTTCGGATGTTGAGTGCTCTGATAAGTACCAATTGTAGCATTACAGATTGTGGTAGAAAAAAAAATAGTATCAGAGCAATATGATTTGTAAACACATTTGGTCGTTACATTTATTGGTATCCGCGCAAATATGAATACTGGCATTACATTCATTAGTATAAGAACATATGAGTTCTGTCAAATGAAAATGGTCGTTACACTTTCTTTGAATAACTTTCACTAAAATGGTAAAGCTTTAATCATAATAATGGGAAGAGAATAAAACCAATGACTTTCATTTTTTGTAAAAATAAGAAAACCAGCCAAAATATATGTGATTAATTATTTTAGCTATAATTGTCATATTTAGTCTATAGAGTCAGCTAATCTTATGATATGTTTAGTTTTAAGGATAAAAAGGAATTTTAGAAAATGAAGAAGGAAAGGATTGAGAGAGAAGTTATAAATTCATCATTTGGTTAGAGAGAAACGCCAAGGAAGGATAATTGGCTTCCACTTCTCCTTAGGACATACACCAATTCAATCTTCCTAATTTGGGATGATTAAGTGGAGGAATTACTTAGATAATTCAATTATTATTCTAACCCTATAATTGATATGACCAAACCTTATTTAATTAGACCATTTAGTAAATATTAAGACTTTCCTTCCTTCCTCTAGATTGTAACCAAACCAAAGATACCAAAGGCATAATACATAAACATCTTTTCTTCTCTCTATCCTCCACTTTTTAACTTCCACCCTTATATTCCATCCTCGAAACTGAATGCTTATAGACAATTCAATAGTACCTCATCAACATAATTTCTTTGGTCCATTAATCAACATAATTCATGTTTGAAAACATGATTAACGATATTTTTCTTATAGATTTTTCTATTTTCCCTAATTTGGGGACATTTTAGTGATTAGTTCATGGTGCTATGGTAAACATAGACTATCTAAACATCTTTTGCTAAGATAATATGCATCTATTTATCTCTATAGGCTTAATTAATTATGTAAACAATATTTAGGGTAAATGACTAAACCCTCTATAAACTCAATGCAATCACTCTTTTTGGCTTTTTTTTTTTTAAAAAATTCTTGCAGATCAAATGTTCAACATTTATGCAAATAATATTTAGCCACTATGTTAGTTGTAAATCCATGTGTTGCATTAAATTTGTATTTTAATTAAAATATTTATTCATAATAAAAACATAAATTTAATATCATATTTAAAATTTTGTTAATATTTATTTAAAAATAAAATAGAAAATATGACTAAAGAATGTACTATTAATTACTTTTTGATAATAGAGTAATAAATATTAAATTAATTTAAAATTTTTAAAAATAAGAACAAATTATATATAGAATTACTTTTAATACATGATACTTGAATTCAAGTAATGGATATTTAATTAGAGCAAATATATTTAAATTTAAATGAATTAAATTTTCTTGAGTTCTATTAAATTTTTTTGAGAATGATATATTATACATATTTTAAATAAAGATTATTAAAAAATATTAAGCCTTAATGTCTATAATACAATTTTAACATGTTATATTTTCTATTTCTTCATTTGTAGGATATGTTATTTTCTCTAGCCAATGTCTCTTCAATTTTGAAGTGTAAAATATTGGATACACTCTTTACTGGAAGTAGTTTGTCCAATATTTTTCATATTGTACAATGTACATGTTGAAATTTATTCTTTCCATCAACATATTTAATGAGATTATACAACTTTTAATGGTTACATTGTCTTCTATATTCATTTGCTCTCATAACCATTATATATATGGCATATTAATTTTTTTTCATTATTGATTCTTATAATCTATATGTTTCATATAAATTATACACTTATCATTGAATATACAGTTGAATCGAAGTATGAAAAGAAGATAAAAATTTTTTATCACTTAATTTGTTGGTGAAATTTCATTCTTTTCTTGTCACTATAGACATATTTTTGTACAACTTATTCTAAATTCATGTGTTTTGAAAGTATCTTCACTTATAATGTGATAGAAAATCTTGCATTGATATTTATATATATATTTTTTAAAAAATATTATAAAACATAGATTTTTTTATGTTGTAAGAAATAAATTTTAAATTACTAATTAAAGATAACTTATGTTAATCTCAATTTTCATAGATATTCTTATGCCTAGCTTTATTAATTCTATTGTGATTTTGTTGAGTATGTCACTTATTAAGACATCAGTAATTGAAGTTTTTCTATTCTTGTTGAATTTCATATTAATATCAAGTGATAAATATCTTATTTTCTATAGAATAAGAATATTTAAATATAAAATTTCAAGATTATGAGAATAAATTTTAAGATAATGGTTATATAAATATGCTTTATTTTAAAAAAGTATAGATCTAAAAATATTATTTACCTATTTATTTAATAAATTTTTTCAATAATTTTTTGCCTTTATTTGTTATATTATGCACAACTTGCTCAAATATAATATAAATAAATATCATTAATTTGTAATTAGTAATACTTATTCAGTGTAATTCTTAAGAATATATTTTTCACTTGTAGTTTTTCTATATATGATTTTATTCACTTGTCAATAAAATTAGTAAACAATTATTAGTTGATAAAGAATTGTAGTTAGATGAATTTGAGACTTGGCATATCATTGCAATTATTGATTGAAAATAAAATTTTTTGGGAGAGCAACTAAGCATATAATAATGCAAGTATAGTTTATGAATCCAACAAGCTATGAAATATAACTTAACATACAATACTTTATGAAAAAGATAAGAGCACATAAAGTTAATTTAAAGGTACAGAGAAGAAGAAACTAAAAAGAAAAATGAGAGGGAAAATTTGTTATTTGAGTAGCTAAGTAAAAATGAACTAAGCTTTTGTCAATTGCATTAGTTAGTTTATATACAAAATGTTCTTACATGTGTCAAGCTATCTAAGGGTTAGTTACTTGACTAACTAACCATATGTACAAGTAATTATCTCTACACCCCCTCCCCTAAGTAGGTGAGTGCAAAGAATGCAATCCCAACTTGGAAATCTAAGACATATGATGAGCATAAGATAAAGCTTTAGTAAACACATCAACATTGAGATTTAGTAGCAACATGAACTAGATTTATGAACCTAAACTTCAATCGCATATAAGATGACAATCAATGTCTAAGTGTTTAGTCCTTCATGAAAAATGGGATTAGATGTGATATAAATGGCAACTTGACTATTGCAATGATGAGGGATAAGAAGGGGAATGGACTGCTACAAGTCATGAAGTATATAAGATAACCATTTTAATTTACATACTGTAGATGTCATACTCATGTATTTAACTTCAGTTAAAGAATGAGAGATAGTTTTCTATTTCTTGGTCTTCTAAAACACCAAATAATAAATATGCAATAGTCAGTAAGGGATTTACAAGTGAAGGAACAAGATCCCCAATCTGCATCATAATAAGCAACAAGTTTCAAAACAGAGGAAGAGGGACAAAACAAGCCAATAGAAGATGTGTGTTTTGAATAGTAAAGAACATGACAAGCAACATCCATATGAGGCTGTCATGGGGAAGCCATGATTTAACTCAATGTTAGGTAGCATAACTAATATTTAGGCTTCGTGATGGTCAAATAGAAAAGTTTGCTAATTAATCTTTGATAGATAAACTTCTTTGGATTAATAAATGTGCCATCAGAAGATTGTTGTATGCATTAGATTCAGGACCTCTAGATGCAAAGTCTGATGATAAAAATCATTGAATACATTCCTAGAATGCAATGGGAATGGCCAAAAGAATAAATAAAAGCCTTAAGAAACCTTAGAGAAGCCCAAACCAAGCTAAGACCAAAAACTGAACACCAAGCCCATAACCACAACCTTGAGTAAATGGGTTATATAGCCCATTAAGCAGGGTTGTACAAACCAGCAATTAGCGCTGTAAAATCCACATTCTTTGATGTACAACCCTTCTATAAACCTTAACCCCCAAAACCTTTTGGAATTGGATCCTTCTTAAACCCTAAGGTTATACAACCTTAATTGATGGATGTACAACACATTCTTAGTTGTACAACCCGCATGCAAATCTTAATTCCAGGATATCCATCTCCCTCACTGTGATTGAATGAATACAAGTTATGACCAAAACCATTTTTAGCTCTGTACACTCATCTACCATTTATAAATATCCCTCTCATTTGAAAAAAGAGGAGAGTGTTAGACAACCCTAATAAAACTCTGTTAAAATTCACTCTCAAATACTATTTACCACATAAACCCTAAAACTCTAACTCACTCCAAGGTAGAACAAGGCCTATTTCCTTCACTTTTTGCATTCCCTAAGCATTTTTTAGAGGATAATTAATTATCAAGTGAGCCTCTGAGGGAAATTATCATTGAAGAGGGCTTATATAATCCCTTTACCCCTTGCTTCTCTTTTCTTCTTCTATTTTCAAAACCTAGAAAATAGAGGTTGTACAACTCAGTTTGCCTAGGAACAATTTTGTAAAAACTATTTTATTCTTCATCTAGATTTCTCCTTTTTCAAAAGCCCTTTCTAAGATGTCGTAGTGTTCTAGCAATAAAATAGGATAAGGTATAACACCCTAGGACTCCTATTCACTTTAAAAGTGGAACTTTGACATGATCTTAAATTGATTTCACAAGTCTTCCTTATGCAAGGTTTCATATTCTTTTAATTGAAACTTAATATGATGATTAAGATTTTATTTTTAATCATTTAAGGGCAGTAATCAAGTAAGGAACTTAAGGTTCCAATGATCTTGAAAGCCTTTTATAATTATGTTTGTGTTTAGAATATATGAATAGTAGACCTTGTGATTTCCCCTTTTGCTAGTGGCATTCTAACCCTTGTGATGGTTAGTAGTGTCTATCGATGTCTAGCTCTTTTAGAGCAATAAGAGAAAGGGTGCATCAACCCTAGGACCTCTTTTGTAATGATTTAACCTTAAGTCATTAACGATCCTCTATTATGCTTTGCATTTCATGTTTATGGTTCCTTACCCCCTTTTCAGAATGCATATATTTATGGTTTAATGTTTTAATGCTTTCCATGTGATGTTGGGCTGTGATATTATGGACTTAGATGCATATTTAGGAACCTATGCATGGAAGAAATGGTAATATGTGTTATGTTCCTTATTTCTATTTTGAGTTCATTTGGTTTTCTTTATGTCACTTTCACCTACTAACTTGTTCTCCTTCTTTAGGTGTAGGTGTTCTTACTTGGGTTTGACCATGAATTTAGTATGGACCATTATCCTATGTGATTATGGATGATTGTGTTAGATGGATGTATGGATATGCATGATGATCCCTATACCATGATGCATGGCCTCACTCCCCTTTGGATTGGTGAGATGATTTGATTAGCTTGAGTGCACTAGAGGCATTCTTAAGACTATTACTTGGACAAATCAATAACTTGGTTAAGATATTAAAAGTGAATCAAAGATGCTCGAAGGCCAAATCCCAATATCTAGGTGGTTTAAGGGTGTCTAACCTTTTCCCCAAGCCATTCCCAATTTCTAGACCTAATCTCTGATAGGGTGAAGACAAAATGAGCCTTCTAATTGACTTAGATTAGGTTTAGATTTTGTCTTACTTGGATTCTTGTCACAACCAAAGTCAGGTGGCAATTCATTTGGCCCTTAAGCACCAAGAAGAGGGATGAATTGGTAAGAATTTTAAAAATTTAGAGGGAAGAAAAAGAATTTGGGTGATTGAAGGAGGAAGAGAAGGAATGAACACACAATAATTTTATAAAGGTTCGGTTATTAATGAACCGTACATCCACTCCCTAATTCTTCACAATTGGGTGTTCTACTAACTCAAAATGGTGTTTCCAAGCTCACACCAAACTTGTATAATGTGGTTTAATGGCTCACACACAACCTGACAACTTGTGTTTCAAGGCTTACATAAAAACGTAACTCAAGTGTTTTCACAAAGGCTCACACTTAACCTAATACAAGAGTTTTGACAATTAGGCTAACTCTCAAATCCAATTATAATGGTGTTTAATGCTTACACCCAATAATTTTAACTCGCATATAATGAATAAAAGGTTGAGAAGTAAAATTATAAGAATTTTGTTATAGTCAATGATATTTTCTTACGTGCATGTCTGTTTGGTAGAGTATTTATATGCAATAACCATCAAAGAGACATTACAAACAAACTATGCCTAAATCTCTAAAGTAAGCAAGGCGGATTTTACATTAAATGCCTATCAGACTAGTTTCATGGTCGTGATTGGCATTTTGAGATCTTGAATTTCCAATTTGCACTAGAAAGACTGAAACGCAGTGGAGAACCTCGTTTGTATCTAACAACTAGTCCATGTGGTGTGCTGCTATTGGTTTTCTAAGAAAAATAGTCGTTGAATTTATCCAACCAACTAAAACTCGTAGTCACAATTAAGGATCTTCTTGGACATGATAGTGATAACGAATTCTTTTGTTTAGTAAGGAAAAAATGCTTCAATTGATTGCAGTCTCAATAGCTTTTTCACCCTTACGAATTTTGATATGCCAGTAGTTATCATAGACACTTAGCTAGACTTGGTTGTGGACTTGGTTCCCTCCATACAACTACAAAGTTATGATCACGATTGGGAACACGAACGTCATTATGAATCACACTGTATAACAATCATGTTTTCCTTTGTTGGATTGCGGCTGCGATTTGCTCTGCAAATTCTTCTGGTTCAAGTTCATCCATTCTTATTGCAAGGTCACGATTGCGATTTTTAGGTTATTGACCACAAATTTGTATGTCTTATTCAATGTTTGAGATTTAGACTTTCATCCAACTTTCAATGAAAACCTATCTTAAAAATTGTAAAAAACACTTAAATAAGATGTTAGAACCTATCAATCTTCATTGTTAAGATCAAAAGAGACCTTTAACTTAGATTTGTCCAACCTAGTTCAACAATCTCCTCCTTTTTGAATTTGACAACTTAGATTGATTTTACTAAAGGTAATGAATTGTATAAGTGTGAAGTTGAGATGGTTAACAATTTTAATAGAATACTTATTGAAAGACTAAGTTTAGCAAAGATTTACAATTTAGATTAGATTGCTCCCCCTCAACTTATACATCATTTTGATTATATGTCATGCAATTTCTTTCACTATTTCTCTCTCTTTTTAGCAAGATCAGAAAGAGAGTAGAAGTTAAAAGTGAATAAAAGTGCATAAGTGACATGATTCGAATAGGAATTGGGATAGTAAATAGAAGAGTAATCACACATCATAAACAAACACATAAAACATAAATTGCAAACAATTTTATTTATGTAGATGCAAATAAATAAAAAAATGTGGGATCACAAACTTATAAAATAAACAAAGTGAATAAAAGAAAAGAAAAATACTACAAGCCTAGGAAAGAACACTAAAAGATTGAAGAGCTATTATCATCTCCAAAATTAGCAATGTCTTCATATGCACTTCCTCCTTATGCTTCATCCCCTTATTCCACCTTTTAATCTTCTTCTTCTTCTTCTAGAGTATCCTCCCAATCTTTAAAATCAGGGAGGTGGTAAGGAGTAGCACCCACCTTTTCTTAGAGATCCACCAAGTCACTGTGGAGGTAGGAAAGAAGAAGAAATCTCCTTTTGATCATCCTCATGACTTTGTCCAATTTCTTATTTACAAAGGAGAGAGAGATGATAAATGATTTGGTTTTTAGGTTTAGGCTTAGGAGATGGAATTGGTTGTGTACCCTCCTCTATCATAAACCTTTTCCTTTTTGAGGCTTGGGACGTTTCAAACATTTTATCCACAAAAGAACCTAAGGAATAAGTATAAGAATACGAGTGTAGAGCTTTGGCATTGATGAGATAGGGCAAGTCAAGGAAATTATGGGATGACAAGTATTTCATTATGAGGAATTTTTCCTTATTTTGTACCCCCACACACCTATAGATTGCTGTGACATGAGAGGGTAGAAGGAATTGCTTATTAGGCTTGGTGCTTGTTGGTCCTTGAGCACCAAGAAGGGGCATTGAATTGGTGGGAATCTAAAAAATTTTATGGGAAGATAAAGTGTTTGGAGATTGGAAGAGAAGTAGAAAGAAAGAACACAATATATTTATAGTGGTTTAGGTATTAATGACCCCTATATTCACTCCCTAATTCTTCACAATTGGGTATTTCACTAACTCAAAGTGGTATTTCCAAGCTCACACCAAACTTATACAATATGTTTTAATGGCTCATACACAACCCTACAATTTATGTTTCAAGGCTCACACAAAAACCACACTCAAGTGTATTTCACAAAGGCTCACACTTTAATCTATTACAAGAGTTTTGACGGCTAGACTAACTTTTAAACCCAATTATACTAATGTTTACTGCTTACACCTAACAATAACAACACACATACAAAGAATAAGTTGTGAAGTAAATTTGCAAGAGTTTGGCTATAATCAATGATTGCATTCATATCTGTTTGGTGGAGTACTTATGAGCAATAACCACCAAGGAGACGTTACTAACAAACTATATCTAAATCTCTAAAGTAAGCTAGACAAATTTTGAATTAAATGCCTATCAGAATGATTTCACAATTGTGACTAGCATTTCGCGGTCATGAATTTCCAATTTGTGCTAAAAGACAAAAATCATGGTAGAGAACCTGATTTTGTGTCTAACAATTAGTCCACAAGATGTGTTGCTATTAACAGTCCAAAAAATACAGCTGTTGCATTTATCTAACCAACTAAAAGTCACAGTCATGATTAAGATCCTTTTTGGACATGATAGGGACCGTGAATCCTTTTGTTTAGTGAACATAAATTACTTCCATGCGTCATGTTCTAGATAGGTTTTTCAACTTTGTGAATTTTGATATCCTTACGGTCATCTTGGACACTTGGCATATTATGGTTGTAGACTGGGTTCCCTTCATTCAGCTATAAAAGCCGCAGTTGCAATTGAGAACATGAACACCACTGTGAATCTCTCTATATGATGTTCAAGTCTTCCTTGGCTAGATCGCAACTATGATTTGCTTCACGAATTCATTTGGTTCAAGTTTATCCATCCTTGTTGTAAGGTTGTGGTCGCGATTTTGAAGTTCATGACCGCGAATTTGGATGTCTTACTAAATACTAGAGATTTAGACTTCCATTGAACTTCCAATGCAAAACCTAACTTAAAAACTACAAAAACAACACTTAAATAAGATATTAGTACCTATCAATCTTCATTGTCAAGATAAAAAAAGGCCTTTGACTTAGGTTTAACCAGCCTAGTCCAACAATCCCTCCCTTTTTAATTTTGACAACTTAGATTGATTTTACTTAAAGGAAATTAAATTTCATGAGTGTGAATTTGTGATGGTCAACTTTTTTAATAGAATACTTATTGAACAATTAAGTTTATCAAGGATTTATATTTTTTATTAGATTACTCCCCTTAAGATTAGATTGCTCCTCTCAACTTATACTTCCCTTGATAATATGTCATGCAAATTCTTTTACTACTATTTCTCTCCTCTAGCAAGATCGAAAAGAGAGTGGAATTTGAAAATTTAAGTAAAAGTGCATAGATGACAAATATATAAAGCATAAATTAGGATAAAAGAGCAATCGCACATGATAAACAAATACATAAAATAGAAATTACAAATACTTTTATTCATAAAAATAGAAAAATGTGGGATCACATATTTACAAAAGAAACAAAAGAAAACAAATACTATAAGCCTAAGAAAAAATTAAAAGATTAGAGAGTTATAATATTCTCCAAAGTCAGTAATTTCTTCATTTGCACCTCCTCCTTGTGCTTCATCCCCTTCCTTTACCTTTTGATCTTCTTATTCTTCTTCAAGAATATCCTCCTAATCTTTAAAATTATGGAGGTGGCAAAAAGTAGCACCCACCTTCTCTTGAAGATCTGCCAAGTCACTATAAAAGTGGGAAAGTAGAAGAAATCTCCTCTTGATCATCCTCATAACTTTATCCAGTTTCTTATTTATTGAGAAAAGAGAGAGAGATGGTAGAGGATTTGGTTTTGGGCTTAGGCTAGGGAGGTGGAATTGGTTGAGTACCCTCTTTCATGACAAGCCTCTTCCTTTTTGAGGCTTAAGAAGTTTCTAGCTTCTTAGCCCCAAATGAACCTAAAGTGTAGGTATAGGAATCTGGATGTATAGCCTTAGCATTGATTAGGTAGGGTAAGTCAAGAAAGTTATGGGATGGCATGTACTTCTTTGTGAGGAATTTCTCATTTTTCTCATTGGATGCTCCCACATATTGATAAATTATTGTGACATGAGAGGGTAGAAGAAGTTGGCTTTTTAACTTGGTACTCATATGAATCAATTGATCCATAAGGTATTTGCCAGTTTGGATATGTTTGTTCTTGATTAAATAGAAAAGAAAGGCTAGATCTTTTTGAGAGACCTTTTCTTTACCATCACCTCTTGCATTGACAGAGAAGGTGATGATACAATGAAGAAGTCAATTGAGAAGGGTCTAGATATATTTGACTAAAGAAGTTTATAGGTCGTGTTTGGTTTCAATTGATATCAGACCAAAATTCTAAGTAAATGATATTAAATGTAGAGATGATGAAAGGAATATCATCTCCCACTTGAAGATTGAAAAAGTTGGAAAGTTGCTCAAAGGTGATAAAGAAAGGATCCCTAAAAGCCCTAAAATCAACCCATACTGACCTACTTTAGACTTGGCTCTATGGCTCAAAGTGATCGTCCATATGAATTCTAGAATGATTTCTTCATATCTGAGTTCATCTCGAAAGATAAACTCATTCCAGCCCAGATTGGATAGGTGGGCATGAATTTCATCCGTGAATCTAAGAGATTCAAGGAGAAAGATTGAGTGAATCTTATTGGGTTGGATAATTTTGGATGAGTTAGCTTTGTAGTAGTCATTTTCTTCTTTGGTGATCCTTTCATCAAATGAAAGGCAGGAGGACTAGAGGATTGGGCTATGCTCTTTCCTTTCTCTACTCTGGAAAGCTTTTTGGGGGCCATTGGAGATGAGTGCAGATTGTATAAGGTTTGAGATAAGAGAATGAAGAGAGATGAAGAGGTTGTGTAAGAGTGAGATGGAATATTGTTACAAGGGTTTAAATAGGGAGAAAATAGGTTCAAAAATGATAACAAATGGTCAAATTTACAATTAATGAGGGGGTGCCATCAGTTGGTAGTCAAATTAGCTAATACTTGGTAATTACTCTAATTCGCGACTGCAAACCTTAAGTCGCGATCGCTAATTACAAAAAATCTAAGTAACGAACAAAAATTCCTTGAAAATCGAAGGAGTCAACAGTCAAAACTATTGAATCTTGAAAAAAATTTGTGGTGGAAAATTGAAATAGTGACCATGAAATGATGGGTGATAGAAAGTTTGACAAGTACGAGTAAATTGCGACTTCGAAATGAAAGTATTGACTGTGAGTTATAAGGCAAGAAAAAAATCATGAAGAGATAAGATTTGACCTTCGAAGTTGTGATCCACTTAATATATTGATGCTTAATTCATGCAAATTTGCATAGAAAAGCACATTTACATAAAATATTAAGGCATAAAAAAATATAGTACATATACATCAAATATAGCAATCAATCATTCAAAACAATACATTAAATAAAGAACAATCTAAAAGATCTGATTTTCACTCTAGGGAACTTCCATTAAGCATTCTCAACTCTCTCTTAATGAAGCTCATCCTTTCTTCATTGAGAGGTTTAGTGAAAATATTTGCAAATTAATGATTAGTGTCAATACACTCCAACACTACTTCACCATTTTGGAAAATTAACACTAAACCAAGAGACTAAGCATTCTCCTATAAATTGACAAGTTTTAAAAGTGCTCTTTCCATCTAGTAATCTACCAACATAATCTGCATCCAGATATCCTATAAGACTAAATGTTGAATTTCTAGGGTACCATAAACCTAAATGCAATATGCCATGTAAATATTTAAGAATCCTTTTAACAACATTAAGATGCAATTCTTTAAGGCAAGATTAAAATCTAGCACACATACATACACAAAACATGATATCGAGTCTAGAGGCAATGAGATAGAATAGAGAACAAATCATACCTCTATATCTCTTCTTATCAATAAATTTACCTAATTCATCTTTGTCTAGTTTGATGGTAGCACTCATTAGTGTCTTTACTACTTTACATCCTTCTATGCCAAATTTCTTGAGTATATCCTTTGTGTACTTTACATAGTAATCACCAACTTTTATGATCAAGAGCCTTATCAATAGATTTTAGCTAAAATTAAGAAATAAATGCAAGATTATTGTCTAAAGAATTGAGTTGAGATCTAGTACTTACACCCTTGAGAGTATCACTAATGATTAGATCCTTTAGAAGATGTTTAGAAAATCTCTAATCCTTAGGAAGATCTTGATTTGAAGTTTCTACTTGTTGCAGTTGATATTCCTTTTCTTCTTTTGATGTCTTGACTTCATCATGGTTTTTAGCCATCTCTCTAAAGGTTAACTCTAACTCCAATTTTTCAAAGTCACCTACAAGATATCAATAAGGAAACCTCTCCCAATATCATGTTTACTAGGTTTATCAAACATGATATTCGTAGACTCTTTAACAACCATAGTACTTTTATTGAAAACTCTATAGGCTTTACTAGAGGTGCAATATCCTAGAAAAATACCTTTAGTTGTCTTTGAGTCAAAATTTCCAAGATTATCCATGGTATTTAAGATGTAGCACTTACACCCAAAGACTCTTACATATGACAACTTAGGCTTTCTACCATTCCTAAGATCATAAAAAGTTTTATTGAGAATGGGTCTTTTAAAAAAATGATTTGCAATGTAACAAAAAGTACTGATGGCTTCAACCTAAAAGTAATCAAGTAAGGAATACTCATTCAACATAGTTTTAGCCATCTCTACTAGTGTTCTATTTTTCCTCTCTACAACACCATTTTGTTGTGGTGTTCTAGGAGATGAAAAATTATTAAAAATCCTATTCTCTAGACAATAAGATTCAAAAGATTCATTTTGAAATTCTTTTCCATGGTCACTCCTTATAGAAGAAATAAAGTAACCCTTTTCATTTTGAACTCTTTTTGTAAAACTTTTAAAAGCATCAAAGGTATCATGCTTATGAGCTAGGATGGATATCCAAGTAAACCTAGAGTAATCATCAACTAGGACAAGTGCATAATATTTTCCACCTAAATTAGCACTCCTTGTAGGTATAATCAAGTCCATATCGATAAGTTGAAGAGGTCTAGAGTACTTACAACATTCATTGCTTTTAAAGAGGATAGATATTGCTTTCCCATTTGGCATAGTCCATATGTCTTTTCTTTTGAGAACTTTAGCTTAGAAAGACCTTCCACTAGCTTTTCTTTTGATAGGCTTTGTAAGAGCTCCATTCTAATATGACCAAGTCTTTTATGCCAAAGCTAAGTTTCATTGCTATGTGACACAAGATACTTGAAAGATTGGTTAGCCAAATTGTCTAAGTCAATTAGGTAGGTATTACCCTTCCTTTGACCCTTGAAGACTACTTTTTATCTGCTTAAGTGGTAACTCGACATTCTCTAGGTCAAAGGTGACTTTGTTACCTTTATCACATAATTAACTTACGCTAAGGAAATTATGTTATAAAACATCTACAAGTAGAACATCATCAATGAGAGATCAACCATTCTTTCCAATTGTTCCAATGTTAATTACCTTACCCTTGGCATTGTTTCCAAAAGTGAGATTGCCACTTTCTTTCTCTTTTATGGCCATGAATAGCTTCTTGTTGCCTGTCATATATATTGGACTAGGTTGGTTTATCCTAAGTCATGAACCTTTTTTGATCTTAACAATAGAGATTGATCAATTTAATGCTTTCATTAAGTGTTCTTTTATAGATTATAAGTTGGTTTTTGTCATTGAAGTTGGATAGAGTTCAAATCTCCAACTTTATAAAGTTCACTCAAATTCGCGGTGAATATATTATAAATTGCAACCACGAATTAGTCACAAAGAAGGATGAAGCTAAGCCAAAGGAATTCGCAGACAACTTCGCTGTTGTGACACACCCAAAGTTGGCAAAGCCTTAGTCACAGAAGAATTTGCGGTGTGTGTCACGCCTGAGTCGCGACCGCAAATTTCAAAGTGACAAAAGAGGGAACCAAAGCCACAATCATAACTTGCCAAGTGTCCCAGGTGTCTGTTGAAGATCAAAAATTGCGAGGGCAAAAGTTTGTTCACCACCGCAACTGAAGCAGCTGAAGTTTTCTCTTCAAACAAAGGAATTTGCAGTCTCAATCGTGCCCAAAGCATGGTTATCTCACGATTGTGACTTTTGAGAGTGGTTAGAACATAATGGCCATAAGTCCTTGGATGACCAATGAACAACTGACACATGGACTAGCCGTTAGACATAAATGGTGTTTTTGGCCGTAATTGGAAATTCACGACTGCAAAAAGTTAGCAGTGACCGTGACTTCAGCCTGACAAGCATTTAATACTGAATCTACCTAGCACATCTTAGGGATTTATTGATAGTGTTGGTCTAGGATACTCAATCCTATGATTAAAACCTCTTTTGATCTTGACAAAGTAGATTGATCATCACTAATGTTTCAAATAAGTGTTGTTTTTGCAGAATTGAATCATTCCCTCTAGAAGAAATAAAGAAGTTGA
>CATIWR010119715.1:0-44296 GCA_949677035.1 Omphalea diandra | reverse complement strand
TCAACCGTATCAATAGTAAGGGTGCCCTTATTTCCACAGCATGATTTGTTAGACCCATAACTTTGTATTATTCTATTAATTAATACTAATGTGATGAAATTTTCTTTTATACTTTCTTAAATATTATATTAATATTATTTTATTTTTTCTTATTTCCATTACTAATCTTTTTGTGAAAAAAAAATAAATATTTTTTATACAAATGTAATAACTAAAATTTAATACCTAAAATTATAATTTTGAAAAAAATATGAAATTTTCTAAAAATATTTTTTTAGAAATAGTGATGGCAATAAATACTTTTTTTTTCAGATTCCTCATATAAGAATCTCTGCATGCAAAATGAAGGTGATTTACCAAGTTATAATCTTTTTTTCATCCATACTTTCATGATTTTTTTAGAAATTGATATCTGAGTAATTTTTTTACTTCAACTTTATATATTTAAAATAATTTATTCTATTGTTTTTGAGAAAATTGAACTTTAACAATAATATAAGCCAAAATATCTCATTTTAGTGATTGTATTATTTGTAAAATTATAACTTTATCTGTTTTCTTTCTTTCTCCTTGTTTGCTCATTCTCTATTCAAATTGTAGCAGATCATTTCTCATTAGTTTCACTAGAAATTGGCCTTTTTTTTTTCTATTTTTTCATTTATTTTTTTGAATAACATATAAATATACTTGTTTATTGAGTTTATTATTATTCTTTTTTTTTTTTGAAATTTTTAAAATAATATCTTGATCTATTCAAATTTGAATTTGTTGAGATTTAATTTTTAAGATTTTAAAGCATAAAAATATGTATATTTTGCTATTCTATTATTTCATGATGAAAGTCTTAGTATTTTGATGTTTAAATTTATATTTTGTTGATTAATATGTGATAGTAATAAGCTGTGCAAATATTTATTGAAATATATCGAACATTTGAAAATATTATATAAGACTTACAAAAATATCAAAAATTAAATAATTTTAGAAAATTATCATCGAATGAATTATGTTTAGTATCAATTGGTGCAATCAAATACTATGTAAACACTACCTACTTATGCAAATCAAGTGATTAGCTATTTTGATTTCAAATCATACAGATTGTTTATCTTATATTTTGTTACAAAAATATGTAATCATATGAAGTCTTATATTTATATTTTGTATAATTTTGTAATTAATATAATTCTAATAGTTAATTATAACAAAATATAAAATACCTCTTTACCAACTGACTAAATACTGTTGAATAACAGGTCATAGTATTTGATTATATTAATGAGATTAGAAAGGACAGATAAGAATAAGAAGTGAAGCAGACAAGCAACATCAATGGCCTAACTGAATAGATAAACGTCTAAATTTGTTTTTGCGGTCTATCATATGATAATACAAATCTGTCAAAGGCCGCAGCAATGGCATCGGCTGGTAAAAGTAATAGCATACCCCGCCGCTCGCGCTACTTGCGTAGAAAATTTGCCATCCCCATCAGAGAAAATATAATACGAGTCTATATGATGTAACTGTTGATTAATTATTGATAATCGATTGATAAATAATTATAGATTGATATTAAATATTTGATAAAATTATTGTTATTTGTTGTATATACAATTGTTAATAAAAATATGAAATTTAAATAAATATATATACATATATATTTCATAACTTAATTTTCTTAGGATTAACTTATATTGTAATTTCGGTTGCATAAGTATATCATTAATGATTTTCTTTTCATTTTTGCACACTTTGATTTTGGCTTGGATGATTTATTTTTTGATACTATAAAATAAATGAGTTTATGTAAATTATTAAATGAAAAAATCTAAACTTAAATTTTATTCAAATAATAGTGTATTTGCAAATATTGGATGATTTATTTTTATCTTTTGATTGATGTAAAACTAATAACCTCTAAATTATACAATTAAAAAATAATTTTTTATTTAGCTTTTATTATAAATGTGAACTACTATATTAATGAAAGGCATACTATATCAGAACATTTTCATTCCTCATATTTTGAGGAACACAAAGAGACCAATCGTGCTTGCTATATTTAATTAGATTGAATAATTTGATCGATAAACAGTTAAAAAAATTTTTTTGACACGTATTCAATGCGCGCACAGCACAAATATGCCACTTAATAAAATTATTGTGTAATTTTATTATGGTGCGGAATCGTATATAACTACACACACATTATACTAGCAATGTGAGATCAAAAGACTAGAGATTATGAAATATCGCACTATTCACACACTTTAAAGTTTTTATCTTTTTTTGACAAATATTCAACGTGCACACATAGCACAAGGATACATCAGTTGAGAATACTTAAATTATGAAACATTAATTTTTTGAATAAAATATTTTGATTTAAAATTATAACTGTTATATTTTTTTTTATTATAGTAATTAAACTTAATTGGTAAAGAAAAAAGAAACTGCTATCATGGAAGGAAACAACTTCAAATCTTACTTCTTCAATAACTATATATAGGTGTTAAATATTGGGATAATAAACAACTGGAATTAGTGAAAATGTGACTAACTATAATTTTTTTTTTTAATCTGTTTTAATAAAAAATAATACTTCTTGGTCTTAGAGCTTAGAAACAGCATAACATTTCACATGTTATGTCATATGACAAAATATAATAATAACTACTCCTAAATCCATGCCAGCGTGAAGAAATGCTTTGATTTTTTTTATCAAGTCATAATTAATAAATATACATTTAAATATTTAAAAATAAAAAGCATTCTAATAATAAAAATTAAATATTTCAAACTTTCATAAATTTCAAAACTCTATCATTTTCTTTTACTCTTTTTTTTTTAAAAATCTTTTGTCTTGAGTTTCTCTCATTTACAGTAATTAAAAACTATCGTGGATCTTTTATGGCGAATGGTAGTCTAATTTTTTTATTTTTTTAGTTGTTTTTATATTATTTTCTTTAATTTTATCTAATAAGTTCTTTATTTTTCAGATTGACATTTTTTTTCAGATATATTAGATATAAAATTTGGTTATTTCTCTTTTGATGAGATTTTTAAATTTCATCTCTAGGTCTATTTCTATTGGCAAAGTTTGAGATTTTTCTATTTCACTTTAGGGTAGATCTTTACTGGCATTGTATTTTATGCTTCCATTTTATACGTTTCATTGTAATTTTGTAGTTTTTTAAATTTATGATTGAAACATAGTTTATAGAATGTAAATTTTAATATCGACAATAGATATACATTTATAGAACACTAAATTAAACTCAAATAAAAACTATATATTGAATAATGGCTAAAAATTGTCACCGAATGGATCACGTGTATCATCGATTGACAAAATTTAAGATTGCATTAATTAAACTTGATATCTTAAAATGAGGTTTTTATTATTTATTTCTTTTTAATATAAATTTTAATTTCTTAAATTTTTATATTATAAGGTTTTGTATCTCTGTATTATTCTATATTTTAGTTACTTAAGCATCCTTATTACCCTTTTTTATTAAAACACTATATTACCATATAAGCTTAATTACTTATTTCATTTGTTTAGTTTTTAAAATTTTTAATTATCATATAAGTTAAATTGCTGACTATTTTATAATTTTTGTAACATTCTTATTTTTATTTATAATTTTTTAATAAAATAAGTTTACATAATAACTTAATAGAGCTCACAATAATCACTTATTTATAAAATAATTAAGATGATAAATGACATATTATAATTTAAAATAGATTTGAAATCAAAATTAATTATATACTAATTGGTAGTTTGTGCATTATAGGGACTATAATTTGATATTATTTGAAATAAATTTATAAATCAATAAAATTAAAATATGATGTATAGTATTTTTGGTATTATATTTTAATTATTTATTTTACAAATTATCTGAGTATATTATATTTATAATTTATAATTTTATTATCTTAAAAATTACCATAAATGAAATATTAAGGTCTCAAGAAAATATATAATTAATTAAATCAAGGAAAGGAGTGTAACCTAGTTGATTTTTTATTGATAATAATTAGGAAAATTGATAATTATAGTCTATTATTGTTTTTTTTTTTCTAAAATAACACAAATATAAATAAATGTTATATTTTATTTGTTGATGTATTCAAATTGTGAGAAATATGAGCAAAAAATACATCATGGCAATTATTAATATTATTAAAGAAAATAAAAGGGTTGGACAGGTGCGTGAGGCTGGTTTGTAGCTTGTGCTAGACGCTAGCAGACCATATCAAGTTGGGTCCCACTTATTTGTGAAATTTGTGGCCCCCGCACGCGTGAGGACTCTCGCTGCTTTCGCTTTTAAAACGTGCCGCTCGCCACCAGCTTGCCAACCCCAGGCCTCTTCTTTTCCTACACAAAGGATCGTTTTTTCCCCAACCACACGCGCTTCTTTACATTTTCAAAACTACAATAACACAAGAGCAATGCTATGACTATGAGACCTTGTGTCAATATATGGATTTGATTTGAGTGATTTCGATTCAATTAAAGTGATTTTGATTTGATTCTCAATTTATAAATATATAAAAATTAAAATTATTTTGTTATTTTATTTAAAATGATTTGATTTAATATTTTATTATATAATCAGATTTTTTTTAAAATTTAAAATCGATCTAATTTAATTTCTCAATTTGATATAAACCCTGTCATTTACTGTTATACATTGAGCCCTATTTGTTTTCCCTGTTATCAGAGAACAAAATTCAATCCATAACATCCGCCTTCAATTATTTAGAATTCACAATTGACTTCTGAACCTCAAAAGTTTTGGCAATATTATCTTTGATCTCAGTTGCGTTGTAAAGGCATGATAAGTGATTATTGCATGCAAAAGCGAAATTTTCGCAAATTATTAGAGGGTCAAACCTGTTATATTTTTCTTCTTTTTTTTTTTCTAAATTTACACAGAAAAATCCAACGAAAGACACGTGGCTAATGATGGAACAGGGAATGAAGTAGGCTACTGGATGATATGATTCCAAAATCCGCATCCCCATGTATATAGTTAGAAGTGGAAAATTTAGGGGAAGGGGACAGCAACCTAGTGCGTTTGTCAAGCACACAGCTAGATAGCTTCCATCGGTATAAGGGCGTGGGGACCACTGCCAACAGAACGCGTGTCGCCATCTTTCGGCGTCTCGAGAGCTATAAAACATTCTGTTCGATTGATTGGTTGGGATGCGTGACATTGTGTTTTCGTCGACGGAACGCACTTCTACCACCACCGCACGGCTTTTATTTCCAATTCACCGTCTCACACCCTTTATATATATATATATATATATATAAACAAATCACACAGTGACTTGTATCCTTAATTAAGGAATGTAATTAGAGGTGCGAACCAGCAAAAGTCTAATATTTAATTGAGTCCACTTTTGAATAGAATGAGTTGATAATTTCAAATTATTTAATTTTAAAAACTTTGAATTTCATCAAAGTTTTTTTAAATTATTTTGTTATTCCACCTTTTCATATTTCTATACATTTACATTATTACTTATCAATTTTAGTTTTGAACATAATTAATTGTCTTCAAATTTATTATTGAAACCATTGATAATTTTAATATAAAAAATTAAATTGAATTAGATTAGCTTCGAATATTATAGCATTTTAATAGATTAAATTTTAATGTCAAAAATAAAATTCTAGTTGAAATAAATTTTGATTTTTTAAAAATCAAATTAAACTAGAATTTTGATGACACTTATATTCAACTTGACTACATATAATCCAACTGATTCTATTCAATGCTTTGTTTAAACTTAATATAATGGAGAGAAATTTCAAAAATGGACTCCAAAGATGAGAATTTTTATATTTAACTTATTTTGATATAATATCTAGAATAGCTTTCAATTACTATATATATATATATATATTTAAATAATTTTTCTCTGTAAAGGAGTGAGATAAACACGAAGCACTCGAAAAGAAAAAAATTAGTAATGCTAAAAAAATTGAATGTCCGCGTGAAGGCAAACATGGTTCCAAACCAAAAAGGCATCAAGCACAAGTTAATGGGAGTGAGAAAAAATGTCAGCAGGACTGAGCGTGGGCCGACAACCCACTTGTGGGCCCCCACTAAGCGGCGGGGAAATAGAGATATTGCCTCCTCCCTCTGGCCCTCTCTAGTTCTTTTATAATGATTTGCCACTGTCACACCCTCCTTTATCATCTTCTTCCTCCCCATTTTATTATTTCACTATTATTATTATTATTTTTGTTGTCAAAATACTCCAACCATTTCAGAGGAGAATATTCCGCGGCGGTACTTCAATGCGACGCAAATCTCGGTTTTCTCGAGACGTATTTCGCTTCTGGGCCCATTCGTGGCTCCCAGGTGGCATAATTTAATTCGTCGTTCCACAGATTAAGTTGTTCTGGGTTGGGCTTCAAGTCCACAGAGACTTGATGTATGGGCCAGGAGCCCATCTTTATCGACCCAAATGACATAACCCAGCAATATCTGCATCTGCATCTGAATATAGTTTCCAATGATTGTCTGTTACATTACAGGATGATACAATGTGGGTGCCCATTTTTTGAGTTTCAAAAAAGGAAACTCTAGTTCAGATTGATTCCTTAATCAAAGCAAATGATTTACAGACACCACGCATCCTTTCTTTCCATCTAAGACATTCAGCATGAAGAGGCGGACAAAGCGCTCATTGATGTTATAATTGTTAATTTACATTAAAGAAACTAGTGAATTTATAAAATGGCACCAGCATTGCCATTGGCAGCAAACTCAAAGTCCTCTGTAGAATAACCCCCCTGTTTCACTCATTGACTCATGAGCGAACAGAACTGGAGTAATTTTAAAAACAGGGGGACAAAAGAAGACATGTCTAAATTCGCCATCATAAAAATTATGTGCCTGTTCCAAGTTAAAAGGACAACGCAACTTTTACAAAACAAATAAAATAAACTAAGGATAGAAAAACAGGTTTTCAAAAGGATTTCTGCCATCATGGTTGAATTCTGAAGTGGCTGACAAATATGAAACCAGCTTACTGCCAATCATCCAGCACAGTATCTATTTCCAATATCTATTTACTTTTAATATATTCCAAAAGGCGCCGATCGAGTTCAAAATGTTTGTACAGTAGTCTCTGCAAAATGAGTGATCCAGAAATGAATAGAATAAATCCTCAATCACATTGGACAAAATATCTTGACCATGAGAAACACAATTTAAATTTCACAATAAAAAAAATATGGCAAAAACTGACCATTAAGTGTAGATTTTGGATTTTTCCAACGAATCATCAACGAAATGAAATTTATGCAACAAGAGAGAATTTGGATATTCAGATTGAAGTGGGGAAACCAAAGAGTTCCATGGAAGTTGTAAAATTTGCTTTCACAGGCACTATACCATAGCAATGAATTAAAAATAGATTACAGCAAATGCTAGTCTGTTCCATTTTGTCTAATCACACCATTCATTTATATAGAAGAACTGAGTGTGGAATTAGGGCAAAGCCAATAACTGAAACAGTTTTTAATAAATTACTTATTATGGTATTCAAGTATTCAACATAAGGTATTATGAAGAATGGTCGGAACTCAATAGGCCACAATAATAAAGATATTCAACATTGTTGAAGAAATGACAAGTATAAAAGGTACCTTCGTGACAGTAGGACGAGAAGATTTTGCTTCAGAATTCCACTCTGGAAATCGTGTAACCTCAGCAGCATTCTCAAATAATATATATGTAGGAAGTTGGCCCATGCCCTCTATAAATACAAGGTCCCCTTACAGTCCACTTTGCTATAACATAATAGAACAAGATAGTGGAAAAGAACAACTAGGAAGGACATATAAAACATTATTTACCACTAAGAGATATTCCAAATTTTTCTGCTGCATTTGGGAAGACTCCAAGATCAACAGTTCCAAATGATAAGTTCTTATTTGAGTATCTGTCACAAGGAAACATAAATTTGCACTTCCCTTTCATGCCTCCGTCCCCCACACTTGCCGGAAGAAAAGGCCAGCAAACTTCTATGCTATAAATGATAATTAAAATGCAAAAACTTACACAATGGAGAGCTCAGGAAAACACCGACTTGCACGTATACAAGCAGATGAACAGAAAGCATGAAACTCTACCTGCCAAAATTAAGTTGGTTACTCAGCTTAAAATATAAAATGAATAACAGTGAAGCCAACAAACCTGGTCTAGTATAAAGATAAATCCGAATTCTGCATCTTAAGTAGGAAAATTAAACTATTTATTAGAACTAATATATACTAAAATCATGGAAATCTTTCTGCAACTTTGCCTAAGCAGAATTTATAAACCAAAGGAATAAATGATTGGTAATCTAACTTCTCAGTAATTAATAAAGCCCCCACCAAATGCATTATCTTTTCCAAAATTGCGGAATATATGATACTTTTACATCCCTTAAATAGTCTTAGGACCAGAAAAGGATATAGCAGTGAAGGAGAATCACAAACATCTAATTCACCAGGAAATCAACTGCTGTCTTAAAAAAGGAATCAGTGTTTTCCCTATTCAGAATAAAGTCAACACACTGGTCAATTATGAAAAAATAGAGTCTGAGAACAAGTCTAAGGAACCAACCAACCAGAATCTTGACGTGTTCCCTTCTGTCAGCAAGGTTTCTAATTGCAGAGGTGTTAATTTACTTGAAGTACCTGGAAAATCCAATTAGACAGAAAAGAAAAAGCACTTTAAAGACCTAAAAAAAAGAGCAAGTCACGATTGCAAAATGCAAATTATCAGTTAAGATTGATCCAAGTTCACTTCATACCTTGTCCTTGGAAGGCAGGCTGTTGTGTCAAGATATATATAACTGCAAATTGAAACAGCACAAGAAATCGTATCTGAATTATTTTTTTTTAAAAAAATCATAATATGATGAAATTGGTAAGATAATGAATGCTAATTTTGATACATATTTTATGAAGATTAAAGCACAAAGCTTGTTAATGTCAGTGTGAAATTGTCAACAAATGGAATAACAGAAGAAAACATAAGGAATAAGAATATACTTTTAAAGCTTATAGGCCAGCAGCGTTTTAACGAACGTTGCTCAGAAAGATTAGAAAGCCTAATCCAATCATGAGAAAGCATAACTCATTGTGAGGATAGACGCACACCTAACTTCTTATGAAGTAAACAAAAGTTTCCTCAATCGATATAATAATAAAAAGAAAAGTCGTACCTGAAAATATCAATATGTACCAGAGAGCCAAACGGTAATCCAATATCAAAGAAATGGCAACAAGAAGAAGCTGAAACATAGTCACATAACTCGAGTCAATGCGAGATAAGAAAATAGAATCGCAAGAAAATCTTCAACAATTGCATCAATGAAAAGTAAAAAAGAGAGGATTGAAATAAATACCTTAGCGAAGAACAGGATATCAGCTATGTATGCCTCCCATGTTTCATCTTTCCCTATCTGTTAAACATGAATACGTTAAAGTTAAAATCAATTATCTTAAAAAAATTAAATTAAATTAAAGAAGATGGAGGTAAAGCTATACCTTAATCACGGCTAAGACGGCAAGTGTAAGGATCGCTTGAATCTCCTGCATAAATAGAGAGAGATTGAATTATATAATAGTAAATTAAAAACGAATGGAAAGAAAGAAACAAGAGATATACGCGATGGAAGAGATGGTCGGCGGGGTGAGGGGAGAGGACGAGGGAAGCGGAGCTACGAACGACGACGTAAGAGAAGAAAGTGAGGAAATGGAAGAGATAGTAAGGCTCCGATACCATCAGATTCAGCCATTGCACTGGACTATAAGTTTTCTCCATTTCATGTATGTATGGATCTTATCATCGAGTCTAGATTTATGAATTATTTTTCTCTCCCGTTTGTTTTGCCTTAGTTGTATCTCCCTATTCGAACCGGATATGCTAGCGGGTTCATTATCGAATGTTATTTTGTTTTCAAAAATAGCCTTAGCTGTATCTCCCTGTTCGAACCGGATATGCTAGCGGGTTCATTACCGTATTCTTATTTTGTTTTCAAAAAAATTTCAATCCAATAAAATTTATGCCTTATTTATTTTAAAGAAAATATGCTATGACAATTAACTTTCTGGGACATGTTTGATTGCAAAGTCAAAAGAGAGTTCGTAAATATGATTTTGGAAAAATAAATTATTTTTAAAATTATTTATTTAATCAAATATTATATTAAAAAATTATGGATAAAATAATATTTTATAATATATATATTTTTTATTGATTTATATATTAATTGGGTATTTCATAATTTTATAAACACATGCTAACTTATATAACTTATACACATGTTTTACAACTTAATAAGTGAATTATCATAATGATTGTTTAAAAAAAAAGTTACTAATGCTTTTCTCTAGGTTAAAGAGCTAGTTGGTTTATTTTCAATTTTTATTTTGATTTATTATTTTTATTGTGAAAATTTATAGATCAAAATTGTTGTTATTATTATTATTATTATTATCTAAAAGTTAAAATAAATTATGAAAATTTATAAAAATTGTAAACATGTTTTTATTCCTACAATTTATTTTTTAAAAAATAAATTTTCAATTTAAAAAAATTAAAATTGAAATCTCAATATAAAATCAACACCAAATAGCATTTTTTTTTTAAATAATGTATGTAAACATTGCTTTGTACGTGATCAATATATATAATTAATTTGATTTCAAATTCAACTTCAAAAAATATTTATTATTTTAAATAATTATATTAATAATATAATATTTTTAACAAGTAATAATATAATATATTTTTTTATGTGATAAATAAGCTAACAATTAAACACTTAGTCTATTCAATGAACTAAAAAAATATAAAGTTTAACAATTTAAAAATTTTGACAATATAAAATATTTTTTTACTTATAAGTAATTTAAAAAATTTAAAAATATAAAGAATTATTCATATTAGTCATCTTTAGAATTTTAATTAAAATTAATATTTATTTTTATATATAATAAGAAATAAAATTGAAAAAAATTGAAAAAGAACAAAGATACCCAACGACAAAAAAATAAAACTATGAATTTTTCATTATTTATCAAAATAGTTATATTCTTAGTAAAATTTACCATACGAAGTTAATTATAATTCTTTATTTTTACTATTATTTACTTGAAAAGTCTAATTAAATAGTAACTTTTAATAAGTAATAATATATTATAAATAACAATGAAGTTTAATTATTATTAGCATATCAATGATAATTGTTTGACTAATTAGTTAATAATTGAATAAAAATAAATTTAAAAATTATTATTATAATTATACTGCATAATGCACCGATTTACAACTAGTGATATTAGTTATTTATGAGAAAATTTTAATACTTATATGTTCTTTAAATAATGAAATTGTGTATAATTTATAACATATTAGCCACAAAATTCTCACAACCAACTGCCATACCATAAGTTTTTGATGATGTTGGATGAAAATCTCAAACACTTCAATTGTACCATTAACAGAGTCCTGGTAAGACTTAGCATAGTCAATCCTAATCTTAGGTCGAGAGCAACACAATTATCTGCGTTGAAGGACTTTCAATATCTTCCTCCTATATCACAATCTTTTCTTTATCGTCATTGTTAGAAGCATAGTGTTTTTTCTTCCTCAATTGATAAAGTATCAAGTCAGATTTCATATCAAGAAACTTGTGTTAGTGTATTATCCAATTGCAATGTTATTCTAGGAAGATTATATTCTCACAACAAAACCTCCTCTTCTTTGCTTGATGCTTTTGACTCCTTCTGTTCTTGCATACCTTAATTTTTATATTTATTTCACTATCTTTTTTGTGCCACCAAGAACCCTAACATTATGAAGGAAGTTTGAATCAATCTCAGTATTTTTCTTAAAAGTGGTCAAGAAATAGAGATCATCTACCTTAGTCAATTGATTATCACTAAATCATCTACCTTAGTCAATTGATTGTCACTAAATCGATTTCGAATCTCTCATGACTCTTTATTTATCATACAAATTGCAATCTTTTTTATGAAATTGTGTCGAACAGTCAAGAAAATATGGCGATTTTAAGATACATATAATGACCAAGTAACGCAAAAATTTTTGGTAAAAATTTATATTCAACCAGTAACTCCATTGTTATAGAAATTTTAGAGTTTTGAAATGGTGGAAGGGTGATTTTTATGGTAAGGTTTGGGGTTTAGAAGTCTCAATTTCTTTATGGTAAACTTAGAAAACGTAACTTGCAATCCAACACACACACATTTGGTGTGTGTACGTGTGTGTGTGTGTGTGTAAATATATATAGTGTAAAGACGGTTCAAAAAGAAACTTGGATGATTTGTTAAAAGTATAAATTATTATTTACCCTCTAGACGATACGATTTGTAATTATTCTATTTATATATGAAGATATTTAATAATTTTAAATCTCTATTACGTATAATAATGCGGATTAGAATGTGAATTGAACTCATCCAAAAAAATATGGTTAATATTACTAATTACTCTTTCGTTTATTGATTAAAAAATATATTTGACAAAAGAGGGAATCCTAGATAAAGTATTTTTTAATTTAACTAACTAAGCACACTTTGTGTGAAATTTAAACTACACTGTTACACTCATGTGTCCCAAATTCAGTTAAATAAGGATTGCCAAATGTTCATAAAAATAGCTCATAAATAGTTAATAAATAAATTACACAAATAAGGAAACTCATTTTCTTTTTCAAGCTCAAATCAATAACTTTTAATTTTGTAAGTTATGATAATTTTTTAAAAAATATTTCAATTTACTTAAAGATTTATTAATAATTTATTTTAATTATTTTTCTATTTTATCAAGGATTTTATTTTTGTTGTTAATGAAAATCAAATTTTTCAAAAAAAAGTCAATCATATTTTTTTAACCTATAAGACAAAAGTTTAAATTTTGAAGACCAATAAAATGAAAGAATGATTGTCATTATTAGTTGTAATTGTATCATTTTTAGATTTCCATTTTCCCTTTTAAACTCAAATTAATGACCCCTAATCTATAACTCTGACATGTTGCCCTATATTTTATCTACTATGTAGCCAATTTAGGTACAAGATATAAATAAATAATAATAATACAATAGTAATAAATTAAGTTAAATTTCATTGATTAACCCTAATACAAACCTAAGTAACATATATTTATGCATAGACTGCCAGGACCAAACAAATCCAAGCTGTACAAAATCAATAATTATTATATAAAATTATTGATGCAAATGCTAATTTAAAAATAAAAAATGATTGTTTTAAATACTTCTAAATCACTTTCATAAAACTTTACAAATATGTATAATATTTAAACGACAATATAAAAATAAAGATATACTACAACGCGTTTTATATGGAGAAGACAATTTTGACACAACTATTTCTTTCACTTAGCCTAATTGTGATTCAAATCAATTAATACTCATGTAGATTTAATGTACAAGACATTTAGCAATTATAAAACAAAGCACTCAAACTGGTGTGTCAGCTAGTGATGAGGTGATATTATCTAGAAGTACATCAATATAACTCCTCTCAAAGACTTGAAAACAAAATACTCATGAATAATCACACTGAACATCTTGATAAAATTATTCCCCAATGGATCTCCTTTGTTCTGTTTGGTCACTCTCCATCAATGGGAATTTTTCTCCCTACTTGATCCAACTCTCCTAAAAGCGCCCCAAAAAGAAGCAATAGGCCTCATAACCCAAGCCAACTTGCCATAGAGCCCAACACTGTTTCCGTCTGTTTGTTTACTTCTTCTGATGACTGGGGAAACGTTTCCCAGAGGTTGAGGGAAACTTTTACGTTCCTTCAAATGACAGGGAAAATTTGCTATCAAGGCTTTAACCCATGTTTGAAAGTTTAGGTGAATAAAAAAGAAATGATAAATTTAGTCTATCAGATAAAAAAAGAACATAAATAAATAAATATATTTTTATTTTACTATCCCTTTATCCAAACCAAATGTTAAAGAAAAATCGATTGCCTCTAGCATCTGTTAGGCACTCGAGACAAAATACAAACGAAATCAATTGAACACTCAACACGATAAATCTGCTTTTTTCCAGGTGCTTAATTAGCAACAATGTGAAGGCAAACACTGCCTTAGGCTCGAAGAATAAATGAATAGATGGCCAAACATAAACGTGCCTTTTTTATCTTTTCGTCCCTAGAAAATAAAAGCAAAGCCGAAGCGACTGGGCTTGATATTGAAGCTGTCGGGCTAAACCGGGCCTCCATCACAGCATTTGACCAAAACATATACCCCTTTTCCCCATTTTTGTATAGAGCTCATGGTCGAAGGGTCCCTTACTTACTTTCAGACGCTTCCAATGCCCAAAAGTGCATGAAATGGACCCGTTAAGACCTGAAACTGCTTATCTTATGACTTTTACTCGCTTTGCTTATTACACCCTTAGTCCAATTTTAAACACTACTACTAATAAGCTTATTAATTTGGTCAAATATTTAACAAGGATTTCATAATTTGAAAACGTCTATTTCACGGGACTTGTCACGAACATGGCGGTAGCACACGTAAGATACCCACGTCTCACATGAGCGCCCCGCACGTGCTCTCACGTTATGTCAACCGTAGATTATAAAAAGACGTATGTATCTATCGCTAGGCGGAAGCATCGTGGATAGTTATAATGCTTCCGATTCCCGCCATGTGTCGTTTGACCACCGTCAGTTTGGGCTTTTCATGAGCCGAGCACTCACATGGTTTTACTGACACGGCCCGCCAGCTCCGTCACGTGCATATTCGGCCACAAAAGATGCAAAATATACAGTCGTTGTTGTAATTAAATATAGCTTCTTTTTTTTTTTCCAAAATACTTTCAAACCGATTTATACATTATTTCAAATTTCATTTTCAAATCAAAAGGTCTCGAGATTAATTCAGTAATATTAACATTATTATAATTTAAATATTTATAATAATATATTTAATTACTTTATTTACATATATTTATAATTTTATTTAACTTTTTATGTATTGATATGAAAAAAGAATATATATCTTTTATACATCAAGTCACAAGAATAAAAAAAATTACTCATAATTTTTTATATATAATTAGTATTATGTTCATATTTATTAATTTTTAAATATTAGTTTATCATTTTTATTAAATATAAGGCATATATTTATCTAGTGCATTTAGTAAGTGTAGTAAAACAATTTCTTATCTTTTAACTTTAAAAAAAAAATCTAACTTCTATTGTTGAGTAATTTTTTAAATTAATTTGACTTTGATTAAAATTTAAATATAAATTTAAAATATCATAATTTTTAAGATGATTTTGTACATTGAATTGAAGATTTATTAATTATTATCAAGCAAATTTAGTAACACATTTAATTAAAAAAATATTATGTATATTGGATTTCAAATTTAAATTTAAGTCAATAATAAAATCTAATTTACCTATCAACTGTATTTATCTATGAGTTTTAACTATTTTAATTTCATTTTTAAATATAAAGAACGAAAAATAGAAATCTCTAGTAGTATATTATGAAACCCTCCACGCCAAGCAAAGGTTCCTTCTCCTTTTCAGGCTTTCCTTTTAATTCAAGCCAAAAAAAAAAAAAAACTACTAAAAGTTAAAAATAAATACTTAAAAATTTGGAAAAAAAAAAAAAAGGTAAATATCCCCGAAACAATAAATAGGGAATTGCAGCTCCTTATCCGTTGTTGGAAGAAGCTAACATAGGGATTGGTGTCCATCAAAAAATTGGCCCCACTATTCTAAGTCTACACTCCTCGATGTTTGCCACGTGGTGGTTCCAACGCCGACATTCATCAATAGTCAGTCCCATGCAGATTTCAGATTTTTTTTTCCTCCCCAAGCCAGCATGCTATCATAGCTACTCATCCCTCAAATCAAATTTCCGGTAGATTTCTTACGTTTGGGATACATGATACAGAAAAAAGTCGAGTCCGGAGTCTCCAATTGAGTTTAAACAGTTTGAAAATTGCTTTGCCTGTAATAATTTGCAAGGAAATTATTGGTAATAGTTGTTCATAATTGATAGACAATTACTTAATTGTTATGTATAGAATAAGATTACCATTTGATTGTCAAATGTTTATGAAGAAAAAAAGGAGAGAATTTATAATGAAGGTTTGGAATTATTAGCAACCAAGTCATTGATCACATTTGCTTTGCTAATAAATAGCTGCTACCAACATTCTCTTTATTGTCTTTTTTTACTTTATTTTATTAAAATTTAGTAACTTTTTTATTAATGAGAGGAGAAATTATTAAGTGAATTGAGTGGATTACAAAAAATAATAAATCATTTAATAAAAAAGAATCTACAGTATATATATTAGATATAAGTCTGTGAAAATTACAAAACGTCATTGATGAAATAAAAAAATCAAATAAATAAATTTTTATAATTGGTTAATTTAGCATCACATGAGATTAGCTTAGTCGGTATTAAAATTTCTCCAATGAGAGACTCAATTTTATAAATTTTTTTCAAAAATACTTAAATGAAAATTATCACTTAGCAACAAAATACAAAAAAAAAAAAAAAAGATAATTATAAAAGAAAATAATAAAAGGTTGCTGTATATAAACTATCTTGCTAATAAAATGAATCTAAACCTCTTTGTGTTGCTTATATATATGACATATCCATTAAAGGATTGTTATTTTAGACATGGTAAAAAAAATGAGCAAAAAAATGAAGCGAAAAACAGGTCCTCTAACAGTAGACTCGCTCATAATCTTATGTGGCAAGGTAAACTTAAAATAGGGAACCGCATTCGCAGGGTGCGCAAAATAGGGATACACGTTGGGATGATCGCGGCCATCCACCTCATCAAAATTGATTGTCCTGCTTGCAAGTAAAATAACCTTATTATTATTATTTAAAGAAGACCAGGGTAAAAGTTACATTAGAAAGAAAAAACTATTTAAAAATAATTTTTTTAAAAAAAATGAAAACAAAATATTTTAAGCGGGACTCACGAGGAAACCAAAGCAGAGGAGTCGGGCTGGACGCTAATGCCACAAGCCTAAGCGACAATCCTGCTAGATCGATTCCTAAGGGGGTTAAATTTGAACACTTAGTTAGCTGCTAATTATAATTTATTTAATTTGTTAGTTACATGATTACCCACTAATCAACTTGGGTAGTTTACAAATTTGCCTATCTTATTTGTGGTCATATCAGTGACTGGTGTTGTAAGCAATTGGTAATGATTGAATGTGGTATGTGGCCTTATAATTGTTGTTCCAATGCATGATCATCGCCACTATCATATGCACGAGCGACTGTTTTTATTCTTGATCGATCAATTGGTAGGCCCTTCAAAGAATTGCTCAAACTTGGCGTTATTGAGACAAATATGTAAGTATTTGTCCAAAAAAAGAAAACAAAAATAACCGGTCTAATGGTCTAATAACATCCTATTATATATGCAAATATTGTTGTAAAGAAAGTTTTTTTAATGGTATATTGTACTATATACCAATTAATAAAATCGCAATAAATGAGGCAAAATGGGAAGTAATAAAATTTCACTTCTAATGCACATACTAAGCTGTCAAATTACTGGAGGATGTATCCCATGCTGGCGTGTTGTGGATGATATGGAGGATATTGAAACTTGATGGGTATTAAGTGACCCACAATGTTTCACTCTTTAGTCTTTCTTTACCTCATGATCTCAACTCAAAGTTACAGGCCACTAATTTGGTCCGCCAAAATCAATCATGAGTCAAAACTACATCACAAACGATTAGCCATAGTTTTATGGCGACGATAGAAAAGACCCAAAAAAGGACAAGGACAGCGCAGGTAAACTCGCATAAAAAGTCACCAAAAGCAAAAGGGTACCAAAGTAACTTCTTACAAGATTTTTCTTTAACACCAATTAAAGCCTCTTTATTTATTTATTTTTACTCCACTTAATTTTCACTTTATGTGAAAAAAATAATAATAATTAAAATACTAAAAATGAAAGTTGAAACTCACTCTTCAATACTCTTTTATTTTTCCTCGTCAAAAATCCTCCATTTTAGCTGTCCGCCTGTCCCCTTCAAACGCAAATAAACCCTCTCCGTTTCCTCTCTCTCTCTCTCTCTCTCTCTCTCTCTCGTATCAAAGCCACAACTTCTTCCACTCTAATTATTCTCTCTTTACACTCACATATTTCCCTCACTCCACTCTCTATCTTTAATTTCCTAATCTTCGTTTCTTCTTCCATAACACCAAGACCAAAAAAAACAAGCAGCTATACCATAATTTTTAATTCTTTAAATTTAGCTATGGAAGCACCAGAATTCTATAACCAAAGTGGGTTTTGCTCGCCATTTCCAAATGAAAAGCACCATTCTTTGGATTCTAAGCACAGTGGTGGAGGTGAGCATTTCATCGTGGAGGACCTGTTGGACTTTTCTAACGAGGAAGATGCAGTTATCACCGACGGCGGTGCAGGAGGCCCCGCCATTGATACCCTCACTGGAGGTAACTCCACTGACTCTTCCACTGTTACTGTTGTCGATAGCAGCTGCAATTCCTCTTCCTTCTCGGGATGCGAGCCTTGCTTTAATAGTGGCAGTGATATTGGGGCCCGCAATTTCGCTGACGCTCATTTCTCTAGCGACCTTTGCGTGCCGGTAAATTCCTTTCATCAACATGCATCGCCACAATTTTCCTGTTTCTCGAATTATATTTTTTGGTTGCCAAGAAAAAATGCAGCTTTCTGCTTTTCTGATCCAAACTTTGGCTTTGATGATATTGAAATTTTTTATTTTTTTCATCAGCATTTTAGTTTAATGTTAGTGGAATTACCTCAGAATGTAAAATTTATTTATAGTTTAGTTGAGGGAAAAAAAACAATAATTCCTTTTTTTTTGTTTGAATAGTACGATGAATTAGCTGAGCTCGAATGGCTGTCGAATATCGTGGAGGAATCATTCTCGAGCGAAGACTTGCAGAAGCTTCAGCTGATATCAGGGATTAAAGCTCAGCCTGACGAATTATTGGAGACTCGAAATTTTCAACCTAACTACAGTGGTGATAACAACAACAACGCTGCAGCTGCTAGCACTAATAACAACAATACCAACACCACAATTTTCCACCCAGAAATGTCCGTCCCGGCCAAGGCTCGCAGCAAGCGGTCGCGTGCGGCACCGTGCAACTGGGCGTCTCGCCTACTCGTCCTCTCACCGACGACCTCATCAACGGAACCCGAAATCATCATGGGCCCGACCCCACATCCTGTCTCGGGAAAAAAGGCAATAAAAGCTCCTGGCCCAAAGCGGAGGGACGGAGACGGGGGCGGAGATGGACGGACATGTCTGCATTGTGCAACCGACAAGACACCGCAGTGGCGGACAGGGCCTATGGGGCCGAAGACGCTGTGCAATGCTTGTGGTGTGAGGTACAAGTCGGGAAGGCTGGTGCCGGAGTACAGGCCAGCAGCTAGCCCGACGTTTGTGCTGACGAAGCACTCGAATTCCCACCGGAAGGTGATGGAGCTGCGGCGGCAGAAAGAGATGGTGAGGGCCCAGCAGCAGCAGCAACAGCAGCTATTTCTCCATCATCACCATCCGAACATGGTTTTTGATGTATCCAACGGCGATGATTACTTGATTCACCAACACGTGGGGCCCGATTTCAGGCAGCTGATCTAGTTGGCAGGTTTCTTTCAGGTGGGATCGATCTTTAGTAAGCCAAATCCGTTAGTGATGATGAGTTCGTTAATTCTCTTCTAATTTTCAAGGGCTAATTATTTTGCCTAACTTTCTTAGACTCTTTAATTTTTTTCCCCCCTTGAGTTGCTTCTTGTTTGCCAAACTTGGCAAGAAACTCAAATTTTCGTAATTCAGGTAAAATTTTTTCCTTTTTTTTTTGGTTCTTTATCGTTTTCTTTTTGTTACGATAATATTGTATTTACTTTTATTTTAAGGTGATTTATAAATTAACAAACAAACTGATGTGAGACATTCAAATAATGCTAAACAAATACAAAATAGCATACCCCGAAATGTATAAATTAACTGACATGAGATTGTTCTAATTTAATCAGAGATCTTGAGTTTGAATTCATAAATACGCATATACGTTAAAACTAGATAGGGAGAATTTTGTTACCCTTATGATCATACTCAACTCAAATTTGGATTAATTATATACTTAAAAAAGACATGAGGATACAAAATCATGTAAAAAAAAATATAAAATAACAAATTGAATCTGAAAATTAAACGAAAAATAGCATGATCAAAGGATTGAGGATTTATTAATTGAGTTGTTAAAATTGGTGTTTTCCTTAATTTCATTAGGGAGATATATGCAAGTTAAAAATGGTAATTTAATTAATTTGAATTGAGGAGAAATAGAGAAGCATGTCATGTGGTGCCATATCTCCTACTAGTAGACGTGACCACCTTTATTAGCATTCTTAAAGAGACTGGAAAAGAAGTGTTGTTTATCTTTGCAATCATATCTATATGTGTTGAAAGAAGTTGATAATATTGTCTTATTTGAAACTATCAACTTTCTTCTTAAGGTTTCTACTCAACATTGGATGTGTCTTCTTCTTTGTAATGTGTCACTTGAGAGCTGCCTCGTTATTTTCAACCCTACATATATAATCCTAATTTTCTCAATTTCCACTTGAAATTTGGATGAACCCAATTTAAATTATACACATTTGTTTACAATTTGCAATAATTCAATGTAGTGGAGCAATAACGTTTGATGATTTTTTTTTCTTATTTTTTTGCAATATTATTGAATAAAAACCCAAGGCAAATGGGAAAAAGAAAAATCAAAGAGAATGGGGCTGGAATAATAAAATAGGTAAAGAAAATGAAATTAGCGTGTTGTTGAAGAGAAGCCCTTATTAAAAGCATGTGAGAACTAAAGTCATCATTTGACAATTTCATCTTAACCCCTCCAACCTTAGCTAGCTAGCCATCTTTGTATCACAATTATCATATACTTGAGTAACCCTGATACGAGCTAAGCTACTGCAACAGAAGGGATAGAGGCAGCTAGGTTAATTAGGACTGGTTATTCCAAATCAAGAACAAGTTGATGAGAGTAGATTCAAATGTTATTCATTGCTTTTATGTATTGAATTCACTTTCTCAAAACCTTTACACCATTTTTTTAGATATATTATTTTCCCACTAGTGCCCTAACTGAAGAAGAATACTAATTTTAATGAATTTGTTAATCAACATAGACTGTAATTCAGCACCAAAGGGGAAAAAAGATATAAAAAAGAAATGCACGTGAAGGGAGTATAGATATAGTAGTATTACTGTACAGGATTACTAGTATGTAGCTACATCAATTTCAGTGAAAATTAAACTAGGATGGGATTGATTAACCGATAATTCCTGAGAATGTTCAAAGTTGGATTCGCCAAACCCTTTTTTTTTTTTTGTACATTTTTGTTAGACTTTCACCTTTTAACTCACCAAGCTGCCACTGAAAAACAGAAAGAAAAGCAAGATTAGCTGCCATAATTTATTTTCATTTTAGTCAATAATAAAAATAAGAGTATTGGATTTGATTCTTTTCTTTATTAATATAATAATAGTAATTTTATTTTTTTGGTGAAAATTTTAAAAAATATTTTTCATTGTGAAGCTTGTTGCCTATTAAATTAATAAATTAAAAAAAGCACCGTTGATTAAATTAATAACAAACACATAATACTAGTATATTTTCATATACGATAGACTTTGTAGATTGACAAACGCAAATATTTATTGCCCATTATTTCATTTATTTGCAGTTAGTTAGAGTTTAGTAAGCCAATGCATTAATTGAAGTACCAATTTTTACTTAATATTAATTATAATTTAATCTTGTCATGCATATATGCTTATTTATTATTAAAAGAAATTAAAACTTTGGTGAATAGTTAGCTCATAAAATTAATCAAAACTAATTTTCTCAAGATAATTATTCGGAGTGGCTCAAAAGAAATGCTACAACATGCACTTCTCTCTGAAACGAATATATTTTATCATGTGACTGAAGATTCGGCAAAGAATAATAAAAACCTATACGCTCAGCTTGTGTGTTTGGGTATTGCATTAATTTGTTTTATTTATGGGTTAATATGGCTGACGATGATGCATGCTAAAGCTACAGCAACAGCAGCAGTACGATCCAAGGCAACGCTAATCCATATATAGACTCGCACCTTTGTTAAAATGGGTATAATATAATAGCATTAATTTGTTTTTCCCACTTCTATTTCTATATATTTCTAATTGTCTTATTTGCCAGAGAATGAAATTCAAATCTAAGTAGTTGTTGCTCCAAAAACAACACTGCACCTCTTTTCTTTTCTTTTCTCTCTTTTTTTTTTAAAAAAAAAAATATGCAATATATGGGTTGTATATATAATAACTCTTAAAACAAGCAATGTTTGCGGTAGTCACATGCCTCTCTTCCATTCCTCATATGCTCTAGTCAGTGCTTCTTGATGCCCTCACCAATACACACACTAATTGTTGCTGCATTCGTAGAACCAGTCAAAAATTTTTAAAAATTTGACTCATTATTTATCATATGTATATCATTAGTGATCAATTTTTAATTAAATAATACTAAATCTCATTTAAAGACTGTAAAATAATACTAAATCTCATTTAAAGACTGTAAAATCTTATATTCGAATATTCATTGATACTTCAAAAATATATATTATTTAATTTCACAGCACACAATGTGTTTAAGTTTATTAATGATACTGACGTATTTTTAAAATTCTGAGATTATGGATTTAATGTGTATGAGTGTGTTAGCTTTTGTTAAAGCCCATATTTAGTTTCTTTCTGGTTGATCAGCTTTATAATCTTGAAATTATTTGGAGCTGGTAGAACCTATTCCTTATACGATTCTTCTGAAACGTCCGCATGCACAAAGCACGTGCTCATGCCAGAAAAGGTGACAAATGCATGATTATTTACAGGTTTAGGCTTTTTCTAATGTCATTTTTTTATTAATAATTAAGAACTAGATCAGTTTTTAATTTAATTAATCCAAGAAGGCTCCTGAGCGGGTTCTCCTCTCGGGGACCATGGCTTTGATTCTTATTCCATATATCAGGCATGACAGAAAAAATGCTTATAAAAATTTCGAAAACAAATTATTGTAGTAGTAAAATTTTAAATTACAACTCTAAGTTTTTTTTTTTAAAAAAAATTGACCCAAAGATTAAATCAATTAACAAGATAATTAATTTCACTCTTATTGATCATGGTTCGAATTATCTGGCAAACACTAATGCATAATAAACACGCAAGTTAATTTGTACGAATTTGTTACTCTTTTAATTTTGAGTATGAATCTATTTAAAGGTAGTGAAATGTAATTTCTTATAAATATTTATCAAATAAGTTTGTTTATTTGATCGATTTAAAAAAGTGACTTACTAATCAAAGCCCTAAAAATCCCTCACTGCACAATTGAAAAAACAATTATGGAATACGTTTAAGATTACTCTCAAAATGGTATAATTAAGAAAAAAGAAATCAGGCTTGATATTGAAAAGAATGAAACAAAATAAATAATAGAAGTAAGAAAAACAATGGCAGTCCATAACAGGTGATTTAGAATAGATGGGCTTCCATGCATGGATTGGAGGATACTTCCATGTTCATTGTAAAGGATCTGTCTCCTTGCTACAACAACTTCTGACAATGACTTGGCATATGCCATTTTGCAGACACTTTTCATCAATTGCCCTAACATGGGAACCAATGACTCTCCATGTACAGCCAGTAATTAAAGATAGTGCTTGCTTATGATCATATGTGCTCAACCCACTAATTAAGAAACTTTTTCCTAGAAGTGATTAACTCGCCTGAATTAAAGGGCAAAAAAAATAAATTTTGAGATAGTGAAGATTGTAGTTTCAATAGTTGATGACTGCAATAAGGCAATTAGTCGTGCTACTATTTAATAGTCACCTGCTGCACACTTCATTTTTCTTGCTCTTTTTGTTGACTCCCCCTCTCTCTCTTAATCTTTTTATTTTGTTAAAACTTTTACAATCAGTACCATGATATCATGTCAAGGTAAAAGAATGTGATGTCCTTTCTTCAGTCTTGGCATTGATATTAAGCCTTTTATTAAAGTATAGATTGAAATAATTAAGTTTAGTAAGATAAATGAAAACAGGCCTTGTCAATAGGGGGGAAAAGTGATTTCAAGCAAAATTTAAGTGCTATGTTAGTATGAATTTGGGAGAAAAAGGACAACACATAATGCATGCATGAGAGCATGCACAGAAGTGAGGCAAAACATACATAGAAGTCGGGCAACAGTTTAGACATAAATATGGGCGAGAAGAAAGGAAGGAAAGTGTAGACGTAAAGACCTTCGAAAGAGATCATCCACCTCCACATGCAAGTGTATTGTTGGCAGGGAGACAAACGCTACGGCCAAGGCCACATTCAAAGGAATAGGGAACATTTGGACAATATCTCATCAACCTCCCCACTTTCTTACGTGCACTCAACGTTACCTAATACATTAAATACCAAATGAAAGCTTCTTTGTGAAGCAAGTAGACCTCAGGTAAGATTAGGGTTAAGTTCGATTCAAGTCGTCAGAGTCAATTTGTTTGGATTCGGGCTGACAACAGTCTCTCTAGCCTTAAGTAAATTCCTTGCCGAAAATTAAATGGGAATACATGTATATGATGAGCATAAAGGGACTTCTTTCTGCATCATAATATTAAAGTTCAAAACAGCTAGGAATTCAATGTGACGGTGCACTTTACCTCTATGTAGAACAAGAGAAATGCTATTGAAAGAAAGCAAGAAAAGCATGAATACAATTTTAATAAAACATTTAAGAACACTAAACATAAGACTACTTTTTGTTAATATAAGGGTATTTTCTCGAATTGATGCTTCAATCCATGACAAAGCATGTAAAATGGAATAAAAATTTCAAAATCTTGCAGCTAGATCCTCTTAGATGGAACTTTTAGGCATAAAAAGATGTAACCAAAGAGACGCAATGACTATGATCCGTCAGCTAGCCATCTTCCATCTTATCGCGGCACACTGAGACCTTGTTCTGTATCAAAAGGAAATGAAATACATTATTGGCATTGACCTATATTAGCCAAGATTTAACTAAAAAGAAATGGTTCATTGATCACTTGAATCCTCATGAATGCTATTTGACATTAGACAATCAACAAAGAAATTAGTCTGTGGCAAGTCGATTGGATCAGAAAGAGAGCACCACACAAAAATAATTATGCATAGACAACGAGTGACAAGTAATTGAGTAATTTCTATCCGCTCTTGGGACACTAAAAAAAATCTAAAATGGCACCTGTGCTACAAAATAACAAATCATATCAGCTAAGAAAATTTTAGCACCCACTAATAGGACAGAAATAATTGAAAATGACCAAAAATATTAACTAAGAGAAACTGCTAGAGGCATAGACTGAACAATGAAAAGTCATCCACCTTAGCCAAAGAATTCAAGCGCACAAGTTTTTGCAGGAGCTAAATCAATCTCAATGACTCAATCTTAGCCCAATTATTTTGAAACCAAAACTTCATCCACATGCTTGAAAAATATAAGAGAATAAAGATATACTGGTGAAAATCACAATATCCAGGAATCTAACTTCTTCTAAATGCTTGAAAAATATATGGAAGAAAATAAACAAATATAGCCGCAATTCCAAAATGCAGGAATCTCAAAATTGTACTTTTTTTTTTTTTAATGGTTTTTTACTGATACTGCAGCAGAGCTGTAAAAAGTAGATTGAATTTCAACAAGTTTATCGGTCATAATTCAGGTAAAACAACTAAAGTCCCAAACCCCCAAAATAAAGTTGTTCAGTTCTTTGTGCCAAATGCCAATAAATATAGAAATTGCAATATTTCTATGTCAAAAATCAAGATCCTAAACATTTACATTAAATGCCCAACTTCTTATTCTTAGTGATAATTATGTTGGTAATTGTAAATCAGAAATTTGGTAAACTATATAAAATTATTGGTCAAATCTCCAGAAAGATCACAACGACATCAATAATTATCCGTACCAACAGCAAAACATGGGTCTCCCCTTCTGATCACATAAAAATATCTTTATGAGTAAAGGAGGTTCCCTGATCTATATATCTACGCATTTATTTGCACTCCATCACATGGTCAAATATATAACTGACAAGCTACTATATGCTTGCCATCCTACACTTTTTATCATGAAGGTTCACGGGTACTAAACCCATAAAATCGACTGCTTGTAAGTACAAAGGCATATAAATGTGACAAACAGAATCTATTTGTGAGAAAGACCATATAAAAGAAAACGTCCACTGGAATTTAGATGTGAAACTTCTCGCTAAGCAAGTTTATTACTTGCAAACATTAGTAAGAATAAGCAGAAAACACTTAGTAACATGGATAGAAAGTATACCCTAAATCACTTTCATAAGCTTCATTTTAGTAAACATGACAAGGTATTTCTTGCCATAAAACTGGTAGTTGATAAATCATATCTATGCTAGATGCTTAAACACATAAGGGAACTCCAAACAAATTGACAGGGCATTTAACTTTAAGTTATGTTTGGGAGAGGAAAGAAAATAGGTGGAAAGAGAAAATGGGTGGAAAATGAAATGTGGGACTCACATCACGAGAAACAAATTTGTGGGCCCTACACTTCATTTTCCCTTTCTCTCATTCTCGACCCTTTTCCAAACAGGGCCTTAATTTGTATGTACTGGTCCAACTTATAATTTCATATTATGCTCCAAGCTGAACTTACTAGATCACCAGTCTCTATGCATTTAAATCCAATCTCAATTCTTATTTTAACTACTTTGGAAACATCTTCATATTCAGAGGTTATTCCTAATAAACATCTTCCTATCCAGTTAATCCATTAACAAGTATTTCTCAATAAGTTTAAACAATTCCTTCTATAAAATAGGCATGTATCAAAATTCAAGGCATTCTCATTGATGCAGATGAAGAGTTCAAGAAACGAACAATTGTGGTCTATATTTTATGTAGGAATTGATTGGGATATTATAGATTACCTCCTAGGAATTGACACTAATTTTGTAAATTCCAGCTTTTCTGGAAAATCAGTCAAGATTTTATTATGACTATTTAATTTTGTTTGAGAGTCTTAATTAGTGTCATTGTTGGACAAGAAAAGTATTAACTACTTTTCAGTTTTGTTTGGGAGTCCAATCCTTGCAGGATTAAGACTAGTTCTAAAATCCTTTCACTTAAAGAGGATTATTCCGAAGTTTATAATATCTATGATTTTACTACCTAGTTTTCATATTTTGAATTAATAAAGATTTCAGCAACTGTGCTAATTTTATCTGAGTTGTGTGATACAATTCAACCATTTGTATAATGCCTTTAGAACCTTGGGTTTGATCCTTAAGGATGTTTAAGCAATGCCTAAACTCTTATATCTATTTTACTGTTCAAGTGCTTCTATACAACCCTTAATTGCCCTACAAACAGCCTCAATATCTTCTCATCCTTGCATACTTTCAATTCTTAACCCCAATCCCTTCAAACCCTAATTGTTCACCAAAATTCCAAACCATTATTGCTTTCAGTTAAGCCCTAAATTCAGTTTAAATAACCCACTATAAATCTGTCCTGCGTCACTCATAAGGTCTTAATGTCAGCGAAATTAGCAAGATCATACCACCAGCTCAATTTCAGCAGCATCTAGTGATGAGCTTAAAGCTAAGATGTTAAAGACAAAGTAGCCTTACCAGATATAGCTTCTTCTTTGGTTGTTATGCTAACTTTTCTTTCAAATGTTCCTAAATTTGAAATGTTCTTTTTCCATTTTTTATTTACTGTCTTCTGTTGCTTCTATTGTATTCTTCCTGCGAATGACAGGCTGCTTTTTTTTCTCTTGCCTTTCTTTAAATTGTACATATCTAGAAAATCCTATTAACTTAACAAATTTCCTCAAATCCCCCCCATCATCAATCTATGTAAAATAATTTGCAAGCAACCATTTCATGCACATAGGAATACTACCTTTAGGCTTAAGTAAAGAACCCAAAAAGCACATTTTCCTGGTAATGCCAAAATGTCAAGAGAATATGCTGTAATTCAATTCACAAAACTCTATAGACCTCAAAACACTAAAATCAACAAAGTTAATTCATGTGGTTGAGAATACAATCCGGGATTGCTGAGACAAAGAGTGATAACTCACAGAAGAAGCATAAATTTTAAAATCTTCCTGGCCTAAAAGATTAATATAGCTATTGATGATTTCATATTTACTCTGCAGCTGGAAATATTTGATCCTAGTACTCTAATAATGAGGAACTACCACAGTTAGGCTCCTACCCAGGTGGCAAACAACAGGGGCGAGAAGGCCCTATATATTACATACATTTTGACTCTAGGGAGAAAAAGTAACTGAACAATATATCCTGCACAACACGATTGACAACTTGGGAGAAATAACAACTAATGATTTTCAACTCAGAGTTTACGGCATCAACTATTATTTATGTGGCTTCATGAAAATGAAAAGCATCAAATCAGAAAGGCACATCACAATATAAAAAAAATACAAGCTGGATGTGTAGTATAAATGGCTGTTTAGCTAGGTAGTAGATAACTAGTTGGAAACTAGCATCCATCAAGTTTTTTCTTTCCTTTGCTTAATCACTACATTCAGAGTCTAAGGAACACTAAAAGAGCAAGGAAAGTTAACTGTGAATCAAACTGAAAAATGCTGACCACAACAGAAAAACCAATAACCATGGACTAATTATATAGAGCAAAAGTTGCTTACACATACTAAAATTAAAACATTTGGAGATAATCAAACTCCTGGGTTTGCACTGCAGAGCATACCCTGAGACAACGACCGTGAGCTCCTTGAATCGATACCAAGGCATGAAGTCAACCGAGCTGAAGAGATCGCAGAGTGCAGAGGAAGCAGAGATTGGAGAGCACCCAATTGACGAAACGACCTGAAACACCAAACCTAATATTTAGGGGGAAAAAAAACTCAACTTTCCTATTATTTGAAGAAAACCCACAAAGAAAAGAACCTCCTGAATTTGCAAAAAAGAACCGACATTTATGATTTCTGGAAAATGGATTGAAACTAAGTATTTTAGAGTTTCAAAAGGCTTGCCTTGAAAATGTAGGAGAAGAGCGAGTAGAGAGATTAGGTACGGGATTGGGTTTGATGGTGGGCTTGTGCACAGCTGATTTAAGAAGCGAAAGTCCTGAGTTTGAGAGAGATCTGTATCGGAACGCCATATCCAAACGCAAAAGGGGAAAATAAATGTTAAGGTAATAGCTTTTGCAGAAAGAAAATCATTTGCATCGTTAGGGGTTTTTGTGGGGTTTTAGATTTGTTTTATTTGTTGCCGCCTGAGCCCTAAAATTGTGTCGTTTTGCCCACTTGGCAGCGTTAAACCTATGAACAAAGAAAAATAGTGACCAAATAAAATTATTCTTTTGATATACTGTTTAGTTAATTCAGTTTCCATTTGGAGTATGAATTTATAATTTTACAGATAATTTGATATTACTAAATTAACAACATATTAATGTGATTATTTGAAGAAAATCGTTTCCCAGTAATAACACGAGATATAAAGAAGCGTATTACATAGTAGTTTTCTTTTCATTATTTGCAAACGAAACAAGAGAAATAAGTCTAAATTCTTTTCTTTTCTTTTTTCCTTCTTCTCTCAAACCGAACAAAGGGTAATATCCCTTGGCATTGTTTCATGCTCAAATAGAATTTTCTCACATATCCCATAGAAGATTTCATTGTTTAAAATAACTATTACGTAAGTTGAGATTTCACTGAGCAATCTCAACTGGAAATCGTCCCTTGAACAAAATAGATCACATATTAGTGCTTGTTCAACAACCCAGTTAACATTTCTACCAATATGATTGAAAATCACCACTTGAAGCCAGCCAACACTGTTAAACCCTGCATTGGGATTTCAAAAACTATCCCAGGAGCACTACTTCCATTAGCTAACTATCGCACAGTTTGCATCTCATTCAAAGATCATTTCGCTATTCTACTTTTCAACAGCTGAGGTCATTGCTTCTCTAGAGCGTCCAGAAGAGCTGGTGCTAGTGTTTCTGGGAATCTTTTAACTGTTGTGAAGATGATTCTCCCAGCATGGTTCCTGGCCAATTGCCACTGTTGGATAAACTTAAACAAAGAAAAATACTGTAAAGGATAGCAGAAATGAAATTTGCTATAATGAAACATTTGCAGTTTAGTGATCAGAATATAATATATTTTCCTTCCAGTTCCCGCGGTAATGAATATAAAATACTACATAACTTCCATATTTCACAATTGTTAATCATACATAAAAATTTAGCAACAGAATAAAGAACTAAAGACAATTTTTTTTTTTTTACTCAATCTGTCTCGGTAAACATTGGGATGATCTAAACTCCGAGGCAGAAAATGTCTCATGAGTCAAGTACTTGCAGTGTAGTTTGATCCACCTTCACCATGTGGTCTACAGGCTACCATAAAGGAAACACATGTCCTTTGAGAAAATCAAATAACTGGTTCAACTGAATCAACCCATTAACCTAGGAGTTTTAATTGAGAAGATCATCTTCTTCCACAATATCAGAGCAGGCGCAGCTTTCCTGTAACTGAATCAATGGATGCTTTTGAAAAAGCAGAAATGGCAAACCGTCATTTTTGTGTCTAGTTCAACTCAAAACTCCAAATTAAATGGGATGCTGTAGCTTATCCTTTTTGGCTTTTTCCGTTTTTCCTATTCCAATGGAAGAAGCATAATCAAAATTGGATTGCCACATACTGAATCTCCATTAAGGGAGATACAGAGGGTACTTGCTCATGTTGGATTGCCACATACTGAATCTCCATTAAGCGAGATACAGAGGGTACTTGCTCATGTCTTGTTTTATGACATGAGATGCAATTATCTATGAAAGGCTAGATCTTTTAATCAAACGAGTATATATAGTAGTCAGAATAGGATGCCAAGTATTAAACAAGTTTAATAGCAATCAGAAATGAAAAGTACCAGGACCAATAGCAAGAACAGTTTTTGATCGAGCCAAAACCTGCACAAAAGGAAAAAGGAAGATTTAAAATAATCTATGTTTTTCACTTGATTAAGACCCAAATGAACCTATTTGCAATTCATAAATTATTAATTAAGCAGGCTCATTTATCTTAAAGTGTAAATAAGCAGCAAAAATGAGCCTGCTTCCCATAAAAGGTACATCGTGTATTTTCAGAAACCAAGCGTATTATTAAGACCTAATATAAGGAGTTTCAATGACAAACACAAAATATATTCCATTGAAGTGCACAAGTATAGCATTTAATCTAAAGTCATATCAAAAGAGCATCAACAGTAAAAGTGAAATTCGAGCCGGAAGAACTCAAAAACCACCTTATGACAAATGATAAAAACAGGCAGGGAAATGAAGGAAAATAACTACTTTCAATCTTCATACAGCAACTACATACCTACTCCACACTATAACATCAGAAAACGCAAAATGGACATACCATACAACTGGTTTCAACTATATTCTAAATGTTTATGCCATGCTTCCAAGGTCTCTATATGCAACTAACATTGTGTCAGGCAAAAAAGCATACCTGTGTTCGCCCAGCATCTGCAACAACAAAAGTTGGAAGGCCAATGCTATCAGCTGCTTCCTTCAGCTTATTCCTGATACAGAATGACATTGTAACTCATTAATTAGAAAAAGATGAGGTATTTTTCTAAACACAACAGATGATGTTACTGACTCTGATGAACTGTATCATTCAAATGAAATCACCTGCTTACATTTCTTGTTGATTCCAGCATGTAACAACTATTTTGGGCTGCCCACATTGCTCCCATCTACTCAAAAGTGATCGTTGGCTGCACAACAAAACAAAAGATGCAACTTGACATGCTAATAATATAAATATTAATAACCATACAGTGCATACATATTGTAACACAAACCTTCTCAGAGCGCAATTATTTCACAAGGCATCATAATAAGTAGTAAAGTACTGCTTCCTGCTGAAGTTGCATCTACACATTCATTTTTATGTCCATTTCAATGAACTTGTGCCACTGAATTGAGCTTGAAAGGGCAAGGAACTTATGCGTTTATTCATTTTTTATCAACTCCTGATCAGGTTTACCGTTCTTGATTTTCTTCAAACAATTCATTCAAGTCAATGTACATCCTCTTTTTGTTTTTATGCCAAGAAGTGTTCACATCCACCAGAATAATAGGAAAGCCGAACGCATGGAATTGCAAATATGGGATTTATCAACCAATGAAAACCCTCCTAGAGTTGTAAAGAAATTCATGATTAACACTCATGTACCTGTGCACCAGCTCTGAATAGATGCCAGTGGCTGCATCTGCAAGTAAAGTCAATTAAAGATTCCATCAAATAAACAATAGAGTAATTAAGAATCAGAAGCTCCAGAGAAGAGCAAGGGAAATGCATAATTTATTGAAGTTTAATTATGTTACGAGCACATTGAGATGCAATCTTTCCTACTCCCATCTTGAGGTCCTGTCCACAAGTTGTCATCTGATCAAATCACTGTGACATCCGGATTTCTATCAAAGCAATTCAATGACTGCATACAATCCAGTTACACAAATAACTCCAGCTTTTTCTCATATCTGTTTACTGAACTGATATACAAGCTAGCAGAGGCCAGAATGGCCAGCAAAAGGATGAAGTGTGGGACTACATAAAATTCATAGAAAGAAAGACTCCATAATTGCTGCAGAACCAAGCATCCACAACCTTTGTAATCTGTTCCATGAACTCACTATTCGAAGAAATGCAGCAAAAGTTCACAAGTCGTAAATTACAGTTTTACCAATTTTGAAAATTTGTACGTCCTTTTCAAGGGTAGTCTGAAAAGTAAGCAAAATTTGTATTCCTAATATGTGCATACCCAGAAACCAATCAAACTTCTTAGCAATAATCAATTAAAATATCAAAAAGACCAACAAAGAAATAAAGTTGAGCACTGAATAACTATGCAATAGCTTTAGAAACCACAACCTCAACCACTGACAGTTACTACCACTGTCTTCAAAAGTGGATTTATAGTAACGCCGCACACAAATCTAAAATAACACAATTCAAAAGGATTACCAATTTAAGCTAAAAGTAGACACCCAAGTATTTTAAACAAAGCAGTAAGGAGTGATACACTAACAATTTTAAGGTCTTGATCACCATTACTAGAGACCAAACTTTGTTCTTTTGACTTTCCAGGTAAGAAATTCTTCTTCTTGGAATAACTTTTAGTCGGGTTTGTTAAATCCAACAACATGTTAAAAATAAAACCAATGACAAGTCCAGGGATGAAGTTTTCTGGCCTAAAACTTTCTGCTAACCCTCCTCCTCTGTCCTGATCCTGTTGCTTCTGATTACATACATACCAAAAAAGTATCAAATTAAAAACAAAAAAAGCAAAAATCAACTGAAATTTCTTGTTATTATCCAATTTGGGAAGAGTTCATTATAATTTATAACCGCTAGTTCATATAAATAAAACAAAAGATGGGATTTTTTGAGGTAACTTTTAAGACAAAAAGAAAATTACGGTTTTTTTAAGTACCTTATTGGAAAGCTGAGATGGGTTTCTAGACAAATCCCACATAGTATTGAATTGAGAGAACTCAACTGAGAGAAGAGAAGATACTGTTCCGGCCAGAAGCCACACTGTAGATGAACAAAAGGGATAGCAACGAGGGGTGGTACCGAACCGGTTTGATAACATCGAACCGGTTCAGTGTTGTCAAACATTTTGAATAAGTTCATTTCAGCCTCTGAACTGTTAGGATGAGTCCAATTAAGCCCAAAATTGACTTTATGGCCCATTAAACTCAAATTTCTAAAAAAAAAAAATAATTTACTTAAGTCCAACTTCATATTAGTTACCTGCGTCTGAGACACACGATCAATAAAAAAAAATAAAAAAATAAATAATTGTAACAACTTGTGCTCTTTCAAGATTGAGCATCAAGATTTCAGTGAAAAAATAATTAAATCAAATTAAACAAACAAAATAAATCTGATAAAAAAAAAAAGGAAATCAAACAATCAATAAAGCAAAAAAAATAAATAGATGAAATCAAAATATATTGAATAGCCTGTTTTTGTTGATGATCTTTAATTTTTTTTTTTTTAAAAAAAATATAAGTGCTTTTAAAATAAAGAAAGCGTTATGGTGATTTTTGTGTTTAAGTCAATAATAAGCATATGAAGTAGAGGGATGAAGTAGAGAAACCAGGATGTAGATGAGCTATCAATGACATATACTACAAAATAATGCATGTAATTTTCTCTACATGGATAATGTTCCAATATGTTAATGATTTATTAGTAGTAAAAATAAGAATGAAGTGACCATATTTTGATCACCATTTGCTCATAATTATGGTAATATAGTTATTATATCTTGAACAACTCCTTTGATTTCAAAATCCTAGATAATGCAACTTTCATCAATACATCCAATATGATTTAAACTGTGATTCAGTGATAAAAACATTATTTATAAATTGTTTGAGCTATTTAAGGTAGATGACACATTCATTACACTATTTATATTGTCTAAACTAAACAATATATAAAGAAATCCAAAAAATATAGAAAACCTACAAACCTCTTTGATCCATTCAAATCTAATTTGAAGTGTCGCCTCTTCAACTACACGAAAATCATGATCTAACTAAATAATATTTAAAAGCACACCTGCTAAATAAGGTTGAAAATTCGAATTCACCTTTTTTTCTTCAAAGTTCATCTTCTTATATTCATCAAAATCATGAAATGCATACTATAAATGATACAATAATTGTTACCACAGTCACTGATACTCGAGTTTTAAAAACACTATCAAACAAGATAAAATCAAAACCTTTGATCATTCTTTTAATATATTTTATTGAACTCTTTGTTATTGTTGACCACGTCATCAACATTCACAACTAATATTTGTTTTCCAGTTCCTTATTATCTCCTTCTTATTCAATTTTGTGTCCTTTTTTATTCTTCATTTAATTAACTCGTTGAATTTGTCAGATTTTATCAATTAATTTTTTGGATTTTATTTTATAAAAAAACCGAAAAACTATAAAAAAAATTTCAGAAAAACCTAATCATTTTCACTATCAAACTTTTTCCTTTTTATGATGGTCATTCTCCTCTTTATCATGACACTTATTCTTTTTGTGGTATTAGTCTAATGTGGTATAATCGATGTAGTTTAATTATAAAGAAAATGCTATCTTTTTAATTTAAATATCTTAAGATTTAGACTCCACTTTATTTGAATTATGGCGTGATAATTAAGGTCAAACTTTTTTAGACTAATATTAGAGTAATTTTAGTTTAATAAGCGATAAAGTTAACTTTGAACTTAATTGAACTTACTCTAATAGTTGAAGAGCCAAAATAAAATTTACTGCATCTTTTAATTATTCATCAAAGGCTAAATGGGCCAGATCGACATTGTTAGGCACATTTATTTCGATTTACCAACCAAAAAAAAAAACTACTTTGACAGGTACAACAGAAAAAAAGGTATCACATACAATTTTTTTACAATGAAAAATGAAAGTTAAGGAGAGTGATTGATATATATGGAATGGAATACAAACAATATTAATTGATTTTATTTATGATTTTTTTAAAAAATAAAAGATTAATGAGGTAAATTATTTAAAAATCTTTCCATTCCACTATTTAACTCTTGATTTATGAATTATAAAAAATAAACATTTAAATGTAAATAGATGTAAATTTTATATTTACTTCTATTTATATTATAAAAAATTTATATACGAGATTAATTCATTAATTTTCATTTATATTTCACTTTTTAACTCTCTCTAACCTATTACAATGCAATGCTTAAAGTAAATTTTATATTGACGAATACATATGGTATTATTATAAAATTTTAAACTATACATATAATTTATTAATTATTTGGAATAATTTTATTAAAAATAAAAATTATTTAAAGTGATAAATAATTATGCATATTAATGAAAATATTATGTGAATACTTAAAATTATATTAATTACGAAATCATAATATGATATTATACTCAATAAAATAATTCTCTATTTGATCATTATCAAATCCATAAAAACTAACTCCCACTATTTCTGCTTATTTTGATTAATATTTAATTTACTGATTTTCTTGAAATTAAATTGCAGTTTAAAGCGTTTTGTTATAACCTCGCATCCCAAAAAAGCATAATCATTAAGATTTTATAATATTTAACAAAAATAAAACAAGAGCAAAAGGCTGAAAATAAAAATAAAATAGACAACAATATTAAACAGCTAATTTAATGAGAAATATCCAGATAATTAATTAAAAAATACATATTATTTTTAGCTTTTTGGAAAGGGTTAATGATATTTATTTATGGCTATGTTATGTATATTTATACATTTCACAGAGCTGGAGAATATTCGTCAATCAATTGACTCCAACCCATTAGCATAAACTGGGTTTATCCCAGCCATACTGCTTGTGTAATGTACTCCCAATCAACCTATGAGAATTTTCTATTAAATTTCCTTTTTAATATTTTTGTGATATATTTGATTATATCAACAAATGAAAAATGAAATTTCAGTTTTTTTAAATTAAAATTTTAATATATTTCAACACATAATAAAATATAACCGAAATAATAATAAAATTTTTATAATTAGTTTTTATACATAATAATCTTATATTTTATAAATAAATAAATCAATTAAGATAATAATTAATCCAAGTTGATTTCATTTTTTGATATACTAAAACGCGCTGTTACTGCTAAATAACACGATATTTAATGTAAGTTATATATAAGACTGAGAGAGCAAGTCAAAAAGGCTTAAACGTATAGTTTTCCCTCACTTATTTAGTACTTTTCTTTCGGTGTACTTCCCCGCCGCTATCCTTTACTTGCCCCGCGGAACTTGACAAACAATATCCCCACACAACCATATAATCCCGAAAACAACGCCTCTTATACATGCTCTTACATCTCACATCTTCTAATATTCAACCCACCACCCCATAACTACCTAATGGAATCCATCCCCTCTAGTAGTTCTTCTTCATCGTCCGACCACCGTCTCCACCTTCACTTCCGGCCAACCCAACCGCTAGCTGACCGCATACTCCGAGCCCTCCGACATCGCCTGCTGCTCCTCCACCGGTTTGAGTCAAACTTCTTCATCTTAGGCGCCACAGGAAATGTCTATACCGTCACCTTAACCACTGCTCCCTCATGCACGTGCCCCGACCGTACAACCCCATGCAAGCACATACTATTCGTTCTTATTCGCGTATTGGGTATCTCCCTCGATGACACGTGTCTCCGACGGAGAACTCTCCGGCCATGTAGGCTGAGCCGCCTACTTAGCACCCCTACATTGCCTGACTCGCTAGCCAGCCCTGGGGTCCAGCAGAGATTCCATCAGCTGTTCTTTCAGGCTAGGCAAGGCCGCGGTCGGGTGAAAGATGAGGTGGAGATTGAAGAGGGAACGTTGTGTCCGATTTGTCTTGATGAGATGGTGAAGAAGGAAGAGAGGGCGGTGGTGGCGTGTGGGACATGCAAGAATGTTGTTCATGAAGAATGTTTGTTGAAGTGGAGGAGAAGCAGGGGAAGAATAGGAGGTAATTGCGTGATTTGTAGGGCTAGGTGGAGGGATAGGAGTGATCAGGAGAGGTATCTGAATTTGTCTGCTTATGTTGGCCTGGATGATATAGTGGAGGGTGCAGGTTCATGTACCGGTTGATTACATAATTATGTAAATCTTGATATGGGATAATGATTTAATTTGTAAATATATTATTTGTGTATATATAGCTAGATTTATATATTGTATCATGTTTCACATTATAATTAACCTTGTTAAATCTCTTTTTATTTGTTATTATGAGCAATATTTTTAGTTTTGAATTCAATTAATCTGTCTGACTCATAAATCAAAAATTAATTGATGATTCAAATAGATTAAGAATTAATTAATTAATAATTGATTAAAATCAATGAATTTGTCCAATTTAATTAATAATTGATTAAAATCATTGCACAGCTTACAAGTCTTTGATCAAGTACACATAAAAAAGCTGCTACCTTACACACTCGCCATTCTCTAGCCGGACAAAATCGAGGAGAACGAAACCTCTCGCGACTCCCGCAACTTGTCCCGCAAAGTGGTCTCCGTGGCCGCCGGCGAATCTCACACTCTCGCCCTCACAGGTAATATAGACTAGAGGAGAGACAAGTGCGTGTATTGAAATTGGGTTTAATATGTATATAATGGAAACGAATTGCAGGAGATTGGCGCGCGTATTCATGGGGCAGAGGAATGTTAGGTCGACTCGGGACCGGTTCAGACGAGGATGAGCTTTACCCAGTTCGAGTTAAATTTGATACTTGCACTGTCTCAAGTTTGTTGGAATTGCTGCTGGCGCTTATCACAGTTTGGCTCTTGCAGGTTGGTTTAGCCCCTTTTTTTCGTAGCTTTTCTATTCCAATCTTTTGTTTTTCCTCTCTTTTATTGTCTTTGGATTATTTAGAAATGAAATGCTATTGCTGTTCTTGTTCTTATAGTCAGAGCATGTTTATGGCGTTGCTATTCTGAAAAGGTATCATTGTTGGCTAAATTATGATATTTTAAGCCTTAAAAAATTATTTATTGTAGAAGTAGTTTAGTTACGTTATCCGGTTAATTTAATAGCTTTTACAAAACTTGAAATATTAACTTCCGTCAAAATCAATTTTTTATTTGCAAAAATCATACTGAAAGAATCTATTATCAATTAGTCAACAGGATTTCTTCTATGTTTTTCCCTAAATATTTCTATTAGCAATAGCAATGCCTAACATGCTATCAGTATTAATGATAAATTAACAAATTTAAACAAAACGAAAGGCAAGGGTTAGCTGCTTATTCTACTGTAGAACTTTTTCTTACTTGATTGTGTATTTGTCTCTACCAAAATAGGCTTTTATACCCTTGCTTGTGGGATGGAATTTTGAGTAGGATTCTTGGACTGTTGGATGTTAATGAGAATCTGTTAAACTTGAATACAGGCTAATGATAAATTTTGACTGATAGATGATATGAGTAGGAGTTTGAGATGAGTTTTGGCTACTCTAATTTATTTTTTGTCTGTTTAATGGCAGATGATGAATTGATCTAGTCCTGGGGTTATAATGTCTGTATCCTTGGAGTATCTGTTGGTTTTCAATTTATTTCGCGGCATGTTGGATTTTTTTTTTTTTTTTAGCTAGTATCATCTCTGTGCTTGTTAATGTGGTCGTATGTTATGAAACCTTAATTTTTACACGGATGGCCAACTTGGCATGAATGAAGAGAATGCTGTGGTGCCTCGTTTGGTGGAGCAGTTTCTTGAATTGGGCTCTTCTGATTCTATAACGAGTGAATTCGAAACAAAGATGAAAGCATCATTACAGGTATGGATGGGTGAGTTATGCTACTATTTTGCCTAGGTGATAGCTTTGTGTGGCAAATTTTTATTTTTTTTCTTTATCGCAGGTTTGTTCTGTCAAAGCTGGAGGAATGATGTCAGTGGCAATTGATAGTCTTGGGGGCCTATGGATATGGGGCAATTGTCCACAGCAAAGCAGCAGCAGCAGTGAGAGTGGTTTCACTCTAGTGAGCAGTTTCACTCAATTCCCGTATGGGATTTCCATGGTCACACTGTTGTGAAGGTGGCATGCGGAAATGAACATGTTGTAGCCTTGGTTACTATTGGAGAAACATATAAAGGTGAAGATCTGTTGTGCTACTCTTGGGGAAACAATAACCATGGCCAGTTGGGTCTGGGAGATACGGACAGCAGATTCCATCCTCAAATTATTGGAACATTTAACCAGGACTCTCCTTGGGCTGTTTATGAGGTAGCATGTGGTTCATTTCATACTGCTTTGCTTACTAACAAAAAGAGACCGAATGAGAAATTAGAAAGTACATTCTGGACATTTGGCCTTGGAGATAGAGGGCAACTTGGGCATGGAATCACTCAAAGTGCACTTATTCCTGGACCTGTAAAAGAATTGCCAGAGTATGTATACCTGATCTCTGTTGATTGTGGTTTATTTAGTGTTGTTTTATCAGGAGGAGATGTGTGGTCCTGGGGAATGGAGAAAGGGCTTGGCCTCTGTCCAGATGCAAGTTTTACCGGAACAGATTCTGGTTTACTGGAACAGATGCTGGGGATGCTATTTCTCCCCTACTAATTACTAAAGGGACGAAATTTCATGATCCAGTTCAGGTTGCTTGTGGGGCTGCCCATACTGTTCTTGTTGCAAATGACGGATATAGGCTTTGGTCCTGGGGAAGGGGAAGAAGTGGGGTCCTTGGAGCTGGGAAGACAATGGATTTTTTTTACTCCTGCTGTTGTGCAGTGGCCTCCATTGATGGAGGATTTCAAGGACCAAGAAGTGAAAGATATTACCAAAGAGGATAACCTTGGAAACAAGGGATCTGAAGAAGCTGGAGAAATGGAAAAAAGATTGTCTTTGGCAATGGAGGAGATGAAGACCCTCCAATCAAAACTGTCTATGTTGGAGCAATATGCTAGCATATTCATGGTTCAATATTGGGTAAGCCTTTTGCGGAAGAAGATATTCCAATCTCATTGCGGAATCCAGGCACTTTTGACATCGCCAAAGAATGGGAAGATATGTTAGAATCAACAGATCGCAGTAACCTTGTTAGATTGGAAGTTTTCTACCGAAATATACTTGCTGGAGTCAAAGATAAGCAGATGAAAAGACAGATTCAGGAGATCATTAAGGAGTATCTCCCTTCTTCAACCACTGGAAAATAGTGCCACGTTTTTTTTTTTTTTTTGAAATCGATGATCAAAGGCATGAACACAAAAGTTGGTTACATGCATGTTATCAATTTGTTGTATACATTTGAAGCTTGCTTCCTCGAGATTGTAAAAGTTTCTTCAAAATATATATGATTCTTGTAACAAAATAACTATATAAAACTGCGGCAGAATTAAGGAAATAAACTTCTCCATGCAAGCCTATGGTTATTTTTTTCTTTTAGGAATTCTTGTATTCTTATGAAGGAAAGGAAATAAAGATGACCTTGTGTATGTAGCTGCCACATATTTATTTTTTTTTTTCTAGCAAAGATATTGTAAAAAGAAATGAATGATTTGGACTATTAATTTTGGTACCTTAATAATTTGGAGCCTCTCAGTTTTTTTTTTTTTTTTTAATGACCCTTGCACATGGAATTTTCAATTTTTCATGATGTTGGAAGCTCCATTAGTTAATGAGATGGGTTTGTAAGTACTAGCTGGTATGTGAATTCACTGGCGGTTTTGATGGATGGAGTGAGAAGTAGATTATATTTGCGTGTCATACAATAGCCTATTGCGTGTCATGCAATAGCCTGTCATCTGTCCCTATGGTATCCATCACTTCGTACATGAACATCATCAGCAGAATCACTAACTATTTCAAGAATTCTGAATTTCGTAATTTTCTACTCAATTCAAAAGTCCTGGCCTACAATCTGTTATAGACTCTTTTTCAAGGTAAATGATAGTCTAAGGCATGACCATGATCAAAGGGGGTTCAAGGTGGCCTTGCCCCCTCAAAACAAAAATTTTTCTTATATATATAATATGTGTATGAAAATTTTTTTTTAACTCTTTTTAGAAATAATTTGTACAGTCTTCCAATCAATGTATAAAATTATTAAACCCTTTAAAAACTATTCTTTTGTTACAATTTTGAATAGCAAAAATTATAAATACTTATTTTTATAATATTAATAATTTATTTTTTTACCTCCCAATATAATAATTCTGGCTTCGTTTATGATACTAATTGAGGGTGATAGAAGATTTTTCTCATGAATCTGATATAAATTCCCCATGTTAGGTTGGACACTAGTGTATGTTGGATTCACTCTTGAAATGACAATGAAATCTAAATCTTGAAATACGATTTAATTTTCTTATTTGATCCATAAAGAAATCAAGTTTTTTCATGACATTTTATAGTTGTAAACTTAAATTTATTAAAATGTCTCTATTTTAAGCATACAAGTCATGAATATGCCCGTATTATCATCTAAATTTTTTTATTAAGAAATGAAATGAATAAACATATTTAAATTGCATACATATATTATAATATTTTTAGTATATTCATTTAGATAAATAAGTTATCTAAATTCAAAATTTTTAAACTTTTTAATTAAAAAAAATATAATATTAAATAAATAAAATAAAATAATTTAATTTAATTTATATATATATTAACTTTTCTTAATTCACAAAGAGGTTATATTTATATATTATTTGACTTAAAAGTAATTTTTAATTTTAATATGAAATTCATTTTATATTAGAAATTTATATATTATTGCATGAAATAATTTTTTGAATATTTTATTATAAAAATAATCTTTTTCTACTATAAAACCTATTTTATATTAGCGTTGTTATTTTATTTTACATTGGATCTTAAAGATGATGCGATGATTTTCAAAAATTGAATGAATAAAAAATAATTAAAAGTTGTATAACATAATTTCTAAGATTAGAATTACAAACACACACACATATATATATGCCAACTAGTTTTATAAGTAATGATCATTAAGTTCAGTACTTCATTTTGTACAATATACACATACATTTATGTTAAGTACATTAAAAATATAAGTATATCGAATAGACATTAGATTGGCCTTTTCACACGTGCAATCATCTTCATTACTTTGTGTGAATAGAGATGAGACCAATTTAAACTTAATTATCTAGGTGTTAAAAAATAGCTCAAATTTAAATATGAATGTCGTCAATGTATAAATAAGGAAAAATATCATTAGAATTAATGAATGTGACTATTACAAAATATTACTTTACCTGTCTTGTTGCCAAATTGGAGTTTTGATGAAAATTATAATGAGTATATAAGTGGACTCAAGTTAGACATTATAATATGTATAGTACTTAAGAAAAGACATACGCTCCATGATAAATGAGATAATATTGTAGCAAATGATTCATACCATATGTGTAAAATTCGATCAATGAGGGTAGTAACGTATAGATCTCAACTTTGTCATGGTGTGAGATCCTCGAGATTAAAAAAAAATCTCAATTTTAGTGCCTTCATTACTTTGATTTGTTTCTCAATTTTTTTATCTAATGTTTATTATTTTAGAATGTTACTAAAAGATCATAAGTAATTTGATTTATTGGAATAATTCTAAAAAAGTGAGTTATGAGCTTCAAAAGAAGGGAAAAATCATTTTCTATGATGATTATTACATTAAGTTGTATTTATTGGTCGACCAACTACATTTATCTTTGTGTTAAGATATAATTATGAATACAAAAGATACAATTATATAAATGAGATCGTGAGAGATAAAAAGTGTGATAAATGATCTATGGCATGGCATAGAAAAAAAACATACTTAAATATTTATATTTTTTGAGAGATATATACTCCTAATATATATATATATTAAGTGAGCTTTTGGAAGTATGTTGGTCGTACAACTTATTTGTCGAGTATGTAGAGATTAATTAAAAAAAAGGGGTATATTGATCTATCATATGTGAGTGGGAGATGTTAGAATATGGATTGGAGCACCCATGATGGATCAACCTAAGTTCATTTATCTTTTAATTAAAATATGTGTTAAAGTAGATAACTGCTAGTAGTATTACCACAACAAATATAATTTCTTATTGCAGTGATAATTATTTTTAATAGCTTATGTATATGAAAACAACATATAAAACGATACATGAAGAGAAAAATAGACAAAAAAGGAAAAACAATGTAGAACTTTTATATCTCTGCAAATGGAATATCTAGGTTGTGAACAATAAAAGTTTTTGTAGTGATTATATTTCTAGATTAGTGATATAAATCATCAATCGTTTGAGGGATTTTGGCATGAGAAATCCATGAATATTATTGTTTTTTCCTCATTGTTATTTCTTCTTCATTTATGAAGATTGAGAATAAATTGGAAAGAAAGTTTGAGATTTTTGTAAGCATAAAGAATTAAATTAGTGGTTGTATTGTTTGATTCATTGCTAAAATTATTATCATTAGTTATTAATTTAAATAAAA
>CATIWR010119700.1:0-74286 GCA_949677035.1 Omphalea diandra | reverse complement strand
AAATGTTCTTAATGATTACTTGGCATATCATTTGTGAATAAGCACTTGCATATGGAACTAAAAGGGCGGTTGTGATCTGCTTGTAAAACACTTGCAAATTACAGGAAGATGGACCAGTAGGTCCCAAATCATATGTTACCTGAATCACATGAATATCCTGAGAGCAATGTTTGCCTTGCTCGGTCACAACAAAAACAAAGTTATTGCATTTGCACTTGCATAGTCAATTGTTATACTTGCAACGTATCTTGATGATATTTGATTATAGATTACGCCATGAGAATTTGATCATTGTTTTTATTCACTGAGTCGTGACTCACCAAATCGCAATTATTTTTCAGATACTGAAGCATAGACTTTGGACACTTTGATACATAAAGTTTTGCATAGAGACACATGGAACACCGGTCGTCGGCTGAATTCCAACCCTCTCTCTCCTTGCGTCATGTACATACATTTGATAGAAACTAGTTATGGTCACTGGTCCTGACATTAGTTAACACATGTGTACATTAAATACATATGGGATTATATATATGTATGATGAATAAACCTTGATGTGTATGCATTTCTGAACATGAAATGCCATGATTTGCAACTGAAGACGATAGTTACGGTTAGTGGTATCAGAGGATTCAAGCACACGCGGGGCAGACGTGCAAATCCCGGTGTATATGACATCGAGGGGTCGATGGGCGAATCTTGGATGTTGAGTGCTCTAATAGGTACCAGCTATAGCCACGTTGTGATGTTACAATTTGTGGTATCAAAGCTGATTTACAAATGAGAACAATGGATGTCACAGTTATTGGTTTGACAAATGAATTTAGATGTTACAGTTTTGGTATCAGAGAGGGCTCAAGCATACGCGGGGCAGACGTGCAAATCCCGATATGTATGACATCACGGGGCCGATAGGCAAATCCTAAATATTGAGTGCTCTGATAGGTACCGATTATAGCATTACAGATTGTGGTAAAAAAAAATTAGTATCAGAGCAAATATGAACACAATAGTTACATCATACGTGAGTTTGAAGCCTTTTTTTTCCAATTTGGTGCTCAATGGGGGACCAAGGCAAGATAGTACTTTGGCACCATCTGTAAAAGATATGGAGTTGCCACCCAACTTTAGTTGGGATAAGAATCTGGGCAAGGCAAAATCCAAACCTAATTAAGTCATTAGAAGGTCTAATTTGTCTTCACCCCATCAGAAATCAGATTTAAAAATTTAGTATAGCTTATGGAAGAGGTTAGGCACCACCCAAACTACCTAGATATTAAGATATGGCTTTTGGCCATCTTTGGTTCACTTTTTACCATTTTAGCCATGCCTTTAACTAGTTTGGTGAGCACTCATAAAAATGTTCGTAATAAAATCCAATTCAACACATCAAAGCATCATCACAATCAATGTCAAAAGGGAATGGGGGTCATGCATCATGGCATAAGGAGGAACATGCATATTATCATCCATAATATACATCTCAAAAGGGATTAGGATCATACATCATGTCATAGGGGAAAGCATGCATATGGTTAACCACACATAAACAAGCTAGGCAATAGTCATCAAGACCATCATTCATTGTCAATGTAAGATGAACACCTACACCTAAAAAGAGACACGCAAGTTAGTAATCATGAAAACACATAAAAGCATTAAGGCAAATAAATAAGGTTCATGTAGCATCTCATCAAGTCTCCAAGTTAAGGAACCTAGCATATTTCTAAGTCCGTTATAGGAACATATATGAACCATATGATAATATAAATGGAATAAACAAGTGTAAACATGACTCACATAACATGAGGAACCATAAACATGACATATAAGGGCACCTTCGAGGATATTAATGGCCTAGGGCAAAGTTGTGAAGAAAGGCATCCTTAGGTTGTTGAACCCTTCTCCATATTACTCCCAAAGAGCCTAGCATCCATAAGCACATCAAACCATTAGAGGGTTAGTATACCAATCAATAAAAAGATTAACACAAGGCCAAAGACATATATGTAATGATAAGTTTAAAGATGTAATCAAAATATCAATAACCATAATGATGCTCTCAAGGTCATAACAATGATAAGTTCCTCTCTTGATCTTAGCTAAAATGAAGTCAAAATAGAACATTAAATGTCTAATGATGTATAAGGTTAGCCAAGATAAAGTCTTAAAACATGAAAAATCATAAAAATGAACTTTAAACTTTGTCACCATTCCATTACTTAGGTTAATAGGGATCCTTAGTCATGAGATCTATCCTTATTCTGTCAATGGAACTCTCACGGAGTAGAAAAGAAGCCCTAAAAATGATGAAATCTAAATGGGAGAATATGACTTTTGCAAGCTGCTCCTCAACCAAAAGTGGGTTATACATACCAACTTGTGGCATGTACAACCTATTTAATAGGTTGTGCAAACTACATGAAGTCTGTATAGCTACTAAAACTATGTTTTTAAAGGAGAAAGATAAAGAAGAAAGGGGAGAAAGAAGAGGGATAGAGGGATCCATGGGATGCTTCTGACTATTTTTTGCCCTTAAAGGCTCACAAACTTGACTTAATCTTCCAAAATGCTATGGAATGCTTAAGAATGCAAGGTTAAAAACCTTATTCTACCTTAATTATGTGATGATGGGTTAAGGCTTGAGTTATCTAAGCATTAGAGTGTTTATGGAGAGATTTTAGTAGAGTTTCCGTAAGGTTATACAAGTTTCTCCCTCTCCTTCAAACAGTGATATTCATAAGAGAAAGAGGATGCATCAGAGCTTGGAATGGTTTTAGTTGCATGGAGTTAGCATTCAATCACATAAAAAGCCCTGAAATTTCTAAAATTAGGTTTTTTTAGAGGGTTGTACAGTCAAGGTGTTTGTTATATAGTCTTTTCTTAGTTGTATAGCCATAGGTTTTAAGAGAGGCTTTCCACAAATTAGGGTGTAAATCTTGGTTATACAACCAAGCTTAATGGGTTGTATAGCCCATTAATTAAGGCTGAATAGCTTTGGGCTCTTGGCTTTATGGGCTTGGGTTTAGATTTGGGAATCAATCCAAGATTTCCTAGGGCCTTGCTCTTCTTACTTTAGTAGCTCTCTTTACATTTTAGGGGAATAATTCTAGTGATTTTTATTATCCTCAGGCTTAAAATCTAGTGCTCACAATGAACTTCAAAATGAATATCCTCTTCCATCATCTTAAAATGTGAGATAAATGGTTCAACAGCTAAAAAGAGATTAGACATACAAAAAGGATTATCATAGGAAGCTTATCATTGGTGATACATCAAAAAAATAATAATACTAAGGTCTTCCTTCTTAGGAATACATGAAACAATCTTGCTTTTATTTCTCTTATTAATTATAGAACCATAGATGAAACCATCAATGATATGAATTGGATACTTGTTATGCAAGAAGAACTTAATCAATTTGAAAGGAATGATGTGTGGACCTTAGTTCCAAAACCTAAAGACCATTCCATTATAGGAACTAAATAGGTGTTTAGGAATGAACTTAAAGAGATTAGAGCCATAATAAGGCATAAGGCTAGGTTAATATCAAAAGGCTATAACTAAGATAAAGACATTAATTATTATAAAACCTTTGCCCATTTTGTAAGGTTAAAAGCAATTAGAATTAAGCTTGCATTTTCATCTTTCATTGATTTCAAACTACTTAAAATTAATGTAAAAACTGCTTTTATAAATGAATTTATAGATGAGGAAATTTATGTGGAACAACCTTCTAGTTTTGAAAGTCATGAATATCCAAATCATGTTTTCAAACTGAATAAAGCTCTTTATGGCTCAAAATAAGCACTAAGAGCTTAATATGAAAGACTTTGTCATTTTTTGTGTTACAAAATGGTTTTCCAAAGGAATAGTAGATATTATATTATTTTATGAAAAAGACATGTCAAGGATATATTGCTCATCCAAATCTATGTTTATAACATTATATTTGATGTTACTAATATTCACTTATTTAAAGAATTCTTAAACATAATGAAAAGCGAATTCAAGACAAGCATGATAAGAGAACTCAAATTTTTCCTTTATTTCAAATCAAGCAAGGAAAAGATATGGAGCATTCATCAATCAAGCTAAATAAACCAAAGGTTGCTAAAAAGATTTGGTATGGAATCAAGTAACCATTGCAAGACACCTATGAGTATAAACCCAAACTAAACAATGATTAAAAAAAAAAAAAATCAAAAGCTTTACGAATAAATGATTGCATCTAATTGCCTCAAGACTTAACATTATGCTTAGTGTTTGCTTATGTGCTAGATTTCAAGCTAATTCTAAGGAATCTCATTTTCATGCAATCAAACACATCTGTAAATATTAGAGTGGCATATCAATAATTTTAAAACTCTTAGAGAATTAATAATACATCCAAAAAGTAATAAATATTAACTTTAGGAAAAAATAAACCAAGATGTCAAACGTTTTTCAATAGTTAGATTGGAAATGTTAAAACCTCCAGGCAGTCAAAAGGCATAATTACTTATGCAATACTTGAATAATCAACCACTTCTAAATTCGTTAATACTTTTCAAATATAAAGACCATAAAGCTATACTATAATATTAATAATTAATAGACAAATTAAAACGGATGGAATCTATCTAGATAAAGAGGATGATTTTTGACATTTTTCATATTCTAAATTAGGGTAATTATGCTATTTAATATTTTTATAGATAAGTATATCCTTTGTTTATTTAAGGAGATTTATAGAAATTTTCATACTTCAAATTTTATTCTCTTTTTTCATTTAATTTGTACTTACTTTTATGAGAAATATTGATTATCTTTCTTCATTTACTGTGCATTATAAGTTTTTTAGAAATAGATTCTTTAAGAAGTTTTTGATATATGTAAAGGATGATTATATTTCTTCAATAGTTTAAATTTCTTTAACAGCATTTCGAAAAAAAAAACAAGAGCCATTAATCGTATCAGTTAAATTGAAAACTAGATTATTAACTAATTTGATTAGTTTTAGATCAATTTTTAAATTTATTTTTTATTTTAATTATTATAAATATATTTTATTTTTCAAATTTTTAATTTTAGAACTATATTAATCATATTTTTAGATTTTATTTATTGATAAACTAATTAAACTAGAGTGATCGAACCAATCAAACTGACTAATTAATCAATCTATAGATTGATCCAACTTTAAAAATATTATTTTCAATATTTTCTTTATTTGAGTATTTAGAAGTCATAAAAATTTAAAATATAAATATCAAGTAAATAAGATTTTATATCATTTTTTGAATATGCAATCTGAAATATTCTGTAATTAGAACATATTAAGTCAAAATAATAATTTTCATTACTACATTTTTATCAATATATAACTTATTTAATTTAATCTTAATACAATTATTATAAAAAAAAAAAAAAGGTTTTATGGATCTAACTACCAAGGGAGCAACTACTCTTTTAATTAATATAATAAATGCATAATTACACTAAAACTACCTAGTGTAAAATATGTATAGTTATCTCTCATTATGCTCCAATCAATAATAAACTCTTTTGCTATTAGGAATGAAAATAAATTTTTGATTTCAAAGAAATTTATAGTAATTAGAATAAATTAAAGATGATTAAATATTTTTAGTAATCTTAAATAATTTAGTCAATTAGTGTTTGATGGGAAGTAATTATAATATAATTATGTGAAATATCAAAGAAAATATAGTAATTAGAATAAATCGGATAAAATTAAGTTTTTTTTTGTGATTTAAAATAATTTATCTAATTAGGGTATAGTAAGTAGTAATAAGATAGAATTATATAAAATTATAAAGAAGATTATGGTAATTAAACAAGTCGAATAATTTGATCAAATCAAATAAGATCAAATATTTTTAGTGACTTTAAAAATTTTAGTTAGTTAGAGTATAAGGAATATAAATTAAATAGAATTGTGTGAAATTGTGAAAGAAAATATAGTAATTAAAATAAATTAGATGTGATTGAGTATTTTAGTGATTTTAAGAATTTAATTGATTGAGATATAATGAGTAGTAATTAGATAGAATTGGGTGAAAATTATAAAAGAAATTATAATAATTAGAAAAAGTTAAATGAGATTAAATATTTTTAGTGATTTTGAAAATTTTAATCAATTTGGACCTAATGAGGGGTAGCTAGATAGAATTATATTAAATTGTAAAAAATAAATATAGTAAATAAAACAAATTAACGTAGAATTGAGTATTTTAATGATTTTTAAAAAATTTAGTCAATTATAGCATATTGAATAATAAAGAGATAAAAATTATATGAAATCACAAAGGAAATTATAATAATTAGAGCAAATCGATAGAATCAAGTATTTTTATTGGTTTTAAAATATTTAGTCAATTAGGACATAATGAATAGGAATTGCGTAAAATTATGTGAAATAATAAAGAAATTATGATAATAAAAAATAGATAACTAGAAGAAATAAGATAAGATTGAATATTTTTAGTGATTTAAAATAAGTTAGTCAATTAGGATATAATGAGTAGTAATCAAGTAGAATTGTAAGTAGTAATTGAATAGTTAGTCAATCATAACATAATGAGTAATAATCGAATATAATTGTATAAAATCGTCAAGAAAATTATAATAATTGGAATAAATCAAACATAATCGAGTCTTTTAGTGACTTTAAAAAATTTTAATCGATTAGAACATGATGAGTAATAATTGAATATAATCATATAAAATTACACACAAAATATAGTGATTAAAATAAATTTGATAGTATTGAGTATTTTTAGTGATTTTAAAGAATTAAAATAATTAAGGAATTATGCATAATAATTGAATAAAACTATATAAAATTACAAAGAAAATTATGATAATTAGAATAAACTGGAGATAATCAAGTATTTTTAGTAATTTTTAAGAATTTAGTCAATTAGATATGATGAATAGTAGTTATATAGAATTATGTGCAAATCATGAAAAATTTATAGTAATTAGAACAAATTAAAGATGATCAAGTAATAGCAGTGATTTTAAAAAATTTAGTCAATTAGAGTATGATGAGCAACAATTGAATATAACTATATTTAATCACAAAGAAATTTATAATAATTAGCAAATCGGATATGATCAAGTATTTTTTAGTAATTTAAAGAAATTTATCTAATTGGAGTATTATGAGATGTAATCGAATAAATTTATATAAAATTACAAATGGAATTTTATTAAGAAAGAAATCGAAATAATTAAAATAAATCAAATATAATTATTGAAACACATATGCAATCTAAGTCCTTGTCGTGGAATTATAACGACTATAAAGATGTTTTTCTTATAGAAAATTGAGCTTTTTTTTTAAAAAAAAAAATCACATAGAATAAAAAAAATAGAATTTCCCAGTCAAATTGTATAGATTTATAAATAAAAATTAGAAATTAATTTTTTAGTTTTTTATATTCAGAATAAAAGTATCATCAGGTTAGTTCAAACTTCAATCAAGATTGAATTTCACACAATATGATTTTAAATATATATTTTCTAAATTGATTTGATATATTTAGAAATATTTAATAAAATATCTCAAAGAAGATATGTGATGAAATTAGGATTTTCAACTTATATTCACTTACATTTATATGGAGGCATTAGTTTTTTTTTTTTTTTGTTTTTTTTTTTTTTGTAAAACATAAAATTACAAATTATTTGTAGATATGCCTTATTATTTCTAATATACTACTTAGCCTATTTTTAAATATTTTAGCCTATTTTTAAATATTTTGTGCTTACTTTATTTTTAGAAGTCAATATATGGTTGCACACTTTATTTGGCAGGAACTATTATTGTTTAAAAACATTGATGAAGCTGTATTCATGGATCAGGCATCTAAATTTTTTAAAAATCTTTTTTCAAGTTCATATTTATGCTTCTATTTTTTTTTTATGAAAGATATATTTTCACAAATGATAATTCTAATCTAATTCTAGACTCATTATTTGGTTTCTCAATTAGAAAATAATTTTTTATTCTTAGTACATGAAAATATTTTCTAAATAGAAAATAACTTTTCATATAAAAAGATTTATAGAAATATTAAAATAAAAATTAAAAATAATTTTTTATCAGTAAATAAAACTCATAAAAAGCCAATTTGTAATTATTTTTAATAGAAAAAAGACTAATTAAATATATTTATATTTCAAAGATTAGTGCATGTATAAAAATTCAGTGATGCTTTAGAAAGATACAACTTTAAGGAGATTAGTTTTATGTAGCATTTTTAAGATTATATTGGTTAGTAATTCAACAGCTAACTAATTTTTTATTCAACTAGTCTGGTTAAATTAATTTAATAATAAATAAAATTTTAAAATTATTAAAATAACTTCAAAAATTAAACTATTAAAAATATAGAAATATATTTATAATAATTAAAAATAAAAAATTTAAAAATCAATTCAAAACTAACCAAATCGACCTGTAGTTTGATTTCTAATTTAATCACTCTAATTGACCAGTGTGATTCAAATTTCAAAATACTGATTTTGTGTTTGAGCGAAAACAAAAAAGTAGATGCCAAAAATTCAAGAAAAAATACCAATATTAGAGAAGTTTATAATGTCTTTTTTTCATGGGCAATTTTCAGTACCGATTCATTCTGTACTCTTCGGGCAGTTGAAAAGAGAATTCCAGTATCTGTCTATTTGCGGCTGTCCACCTAAAGCGGAGGTATAGTATTGTTATCTATAAGGTCCTAAGAATCTATCTATTGATTAATCATCATTCAAAACTCTAAATACTTATTTATTACTTTATCAATCCTAAAATGATTGTCTATTATTTCATTTTCAGAAGTCTCAAAATATATACTCACTTTCATTAATTATAATTAAATTTTACCAATTTACTCTCATTAATTATTAAACTAGTAATGTATATTTATTTTTTCATTAAATATAATTAAACGTATAAATAAAATATATTATAAATTGTGAGTTTTCAAAGTATTAAATGTAATTTTTTAAATAATATGAAAATTATAAGTGAACTTTTAGACAGAAAATATATTGTTTTTGGATAGATTCTATCCAAATATAATTATCCCTTCTCTTTCTTTTTTTTTTTTATAAAAAAATTGAAGCTGTAACAAATTAATTAAAGAGACAAAGTATGTGACCAAAAAATCATCATTTCATTCAATTACCCAGACACCCTAAGTGTCCAAAAATTTATATAAAAATATAATATATCCGTTTTCAGAAAATATAAAAAGGACAAGCAAAATGAATAAATTTTTGAATTATATCATCACTGAAAGTTGCAGAAAACAAAGAAAACAAATACTACAACTGAATTTCAATAAATTACGAATATTTATTTAGTTATTAAGATGCAAAATTTCAAATTTTAGTTTTAAAATAATATATACAAATATCTATGAATTAGGAAATAAAAATCACGTGTTTTAAAGTAATACGATTATATATCAAAATCACATGCAACAAACTTGCCAAAGAAAACAAGACTCATGTATAAGTGGCCTTTTTTTTTTTTCATTTAATTTTTAATGAATCTTAATGTATTTTCACTAGATTGAATTCCATTAAGAGTCCATAGCTTGCTGAATTCAATATAGCTTTTAAAATTATGAAACTGTATAAATAAGTTCTCCATCCAAACTCAAATTTAAAAGAATTTAATTTTTCCCTTATTAATTTAGCTTATGCATGAAAGTACATATTTGATTGTAATATGCTCTCGTCATGATCTTTGAAAATGAATTGCTAAGATTTATGAAATTCAAGATACCTTGATTTATATGAGTTAATAGATTCTAAGTTTTATGATTAATTAAATATTAACCATTAATCTCATTGAGAAATTTTACTTAATTTCACAATCTTTGAAATTAATTTTTAGGATACACTAGATCCATATAGGGATATAGTTTTAAAATCACTTGAAAAAAATTAGTTTTTTTAATGTGAAAATTAAGTTAAGAATACCTTTAACCTTCTAAAAAAAATCTAAGTAATTTGAATGTAGCAGATAAGACATAGTAAATTAGATGCTGAAAGTTTTTTACTCTATTTTAATAAAATTTAAACCGACTCAAATAGTAAATTAGATGTGATAATTTTTTACTTCATTTTAATAAAATTTAAAATGACACAAACTCGAAACTATTCATAAATTTCTAATCCTAGTCTGACCCATTTACTTTTAACAAACAATCACAGCAAACAAACCATATATTGAAGACAATAATCCAAAATTAATATGTAGTATGGGTTAATTTATAAAAGACACCATAAGCAACTTAATAACTTTTGCAATGTTACGACATCTAAATAAATATGGCGGATCCAATCAAAAATAAAAGTGAAAGATATATTAGGCACTTGTCATACAGACTGAATATTTCTCATGCAAGATATGAGCATGATTAGGTATACTATATAATCATTGCATAATTTTTATTATGATTTTAAATTTTTAAAATTAAAAATAATTTAGAAATAAAATATAGATTCAAATAAATATAATGTTTTTATTTTTATTAGTCTTTTAATTTTTTTTCTTATATTGCAAAGGGTTTCAAACATCAAGAATGATTTTAAAAATATCAATAATTTATTAGAATTTATGAAAATCATTAGTATTAAATTATTATTGATTTTGAACATTCATCAATATATATTTTTAATTATAGTCCTAAAGTAAAATTTAAAAAATTATTTATTATTTGTCAAATAATTATTTATAATACAATCATGTATCACTATTTTACATTATGTTATATAAAACTATCATTTTGAAAAAAAACTTTAAAGGGAAAATTAGAAAAATTAACTGCCATATAAAAAAAATTTAAGTAAGAAATTAAGAAAATCTAAAAAATTAAGTTATAAACAATAAGTCAAGATCATATAAAAAGAATTTTCAATAGAAAATTAGAAAAATTAAAAAAGTAAAAATTTTAAACAATTTCTAAATAGTAAATTATAGAATCTTAAAATGTAAAATTCTAAACAAAAAGATAAAATTTAAATTAATTCTATTAATTATTCAAAATTCTGAGTATATAAAGGCTAATAGTAATATAATATATTATCAAAAATTATTTCATTCAAATTTAATTAATTTTTACTTAAAATTATGTCACACAAAATTGAAAGTAATGAATAGACAATCTTTTGTTACAACACACGCATATGAGAGAGACAGAGAGTTTGTAATGACCTATTAATTCTATTTTTCAGTATAAAATACTTAATATTATTTATTTCATTGATTATCAGAAATTAATTCATTCACAATTAACAAATTTTCTCTTGAAATTATGTTAGATAAGATGGAGGCATGAATCAATATCTTTTATTATAATTACCTCCATATACATAATTTTAAATTTTAAAAAATTTATTTTATTATTTTATTTACTTGGCATAATTTTTAATAAAATAATAATTAATCATTCAATTTATTATAAATGTTAAATTTACTTGAAATTTATTATTATAATCATACCGTACAACATGTAAATTCATGACTAGTGATTTATTAATATCGATGCATCAATATACCATAGAAATAGTAGAGAAAATAATAATAATATATATATATATATATTGCTTTTTTAGAAGCAAAACTGTCGAGAGATGGTTTGCTATTGATGAAATGATAGCATTGCTAAATGTTAACAAAGGCAAAGAAAGACATAGCCAGTGAAACACGAATCTTATACTATGTATGACAATGAGGAGGGAAGGGGAGGGAAATGTATTTTAAAGGAAAAAGAAGAGAATTTTTATCAATTTTTATTTGGTTATGTAATAAATAGTTATTAAACGAAATGAAGGAGAAATATGTTAATTTTGTTAGGATGAATGGGAGAAGAATGGAATAGTAAATATTAAAAGAAAAAATGATCAAGTTGATATATAAATAATAAATTTTATGTTCCAAGGATAAAAAAAAGATAATGTATATAATTTATCATTCTTTATCATGAATTGAAATTTTTTACACTTCAAATTGGTGTGTAGCCGATTTCATCTTCTCTAAAGAAAATGAAGGAGAATCATTCCCCTTCTATTCCCTTCCCTTCCTAAAAAATTTAAATAGCCAAGTATGATTGTAATTAATTTTTGTTACATTCTCTTCCCTTCTCATTGGATTATCCTTCATCCATACATAATGTTAGTATTTAAATTTCCATATTTAAATTTCAAAACTTAAGGAGCTGTTTGTTTCAAAAAAAAAATAATTTGTCAGAGTAAAATATTTTCTGAAAAAAAATTTCTAAATATTATGTGGAATATACTATAAAAATTAAATTTTTTATTTATAAGATTGTAATAAAAGTTAGACCATAAATATTTTATATTTATACTATTTATTATTTAATATAAAAATACATTAAAAATGAAAATTTTTATGGATTTTACATATCACCGGTGACTACTGTCAGATGATGATAATGAATGATAATAAATATATATATTTATATAATTTATTTTTTTGGAAAAGTTTGTCAAAATCTAAAAAACGACTTAATTTTCAAAATAAGAACTCACTTTTCTAAAAAAATACTTCTATTTTCAAAATGAAAAGTTATTTTCTTGAAAAATGACTTAGTTTTCTCTTTGATAAGGAAAATATTTTCTATTAATCGATTTTTTTGGATGCACCAAACAAAAAAAAGTGTAAAAAATATTTTTTTTTGGAGAATATTTTTCATGAAACAATACCTAAATCTAATTTTTATGCTTTTTTATTATGACATGGATAGTACTTGGTACTTTCTTCTTCCTTTTTTTAAAAAAATTTTTCATGTTAAAGTTGTACAATTTTACGTTAATTTTGTAATTTCTACTATTATATATGTATGTTTTTTTTTTTATTTTGCCACTTTCTTGTTGTACTCTAAAAGTTTTTATTAGTGTTATTTTATTAGTTATTATCAAATTTAACTTGAAATTTTTTTTAAAATGGATAAGAGTTAGTTGGAGAAGCCTAGCATTAGTAATCAATATAACAATAGAATAAAGGAGTTCCTTTCCTTTGTAGTTTTTAATGCATCTCATAGAGGGAAAAAAAATATTATCCATGCACTCAACATGCTAATTATTCATTGTAAACTTATAATGATACTAAAGAATATTTAATTTATGATGGGTTTTTGAAAAGATATACCATTTAGATTTTTCGTGAGTAGCCATCTTCTAATATTGTTTCTTCTTTTTTCTCTTCATAAACTATTAAAAAAAAACACAACTTCGAGTAAAACATAATAATGATCATAAAAAGTTAACTCGCCTAATTTAGCTAACATGGTACAATTATTATGTGAGTGTGAGCACCTCAGATTTTGTGTTTGTGCTTAAACAAGTGAAATCTTGCTTGTGACTACATTTTTATTGATCAATGGGGGGATAAAAAAGACAGGAATTATATGTTGGTGGTAACCCCAAAGCATGACATATGTTTCGATCAATGAGATATCCTTTAGGCCTCAAGTAAGTTTGAAGCTCTTTTGTCCAAGTAGTGGTCAACTAGAGACCTAGGTGAGACAATACATTAATACTATCTCTAAGGAGATGTGGAGCTGCCACTTGACTTAGGTAAGGATAAAAATCTAGGCAAGACAAAATATGAACCTAACTAAGTTGATTAGAAGGCCCAATTCATCTTTACCCCACTAGAGATTGAGTTCAAAAATTGGGTATGACCTGGGGAAGAGGTTAGTCACTCCCAAACCACCCAGATATTGGGATTCGACCTTCGAACATCTTTAATTCATTTTTACCATTTTAACTGTGTTATTAATTAATTTGATTAATCCCTCTAAGTATATTTCTAGCGCAATCCAATCAATCGTACTAGAGCATCATCATAATCAACATCAAAGGGGATGGAGGTCATGCTACATGTTAAAGGAGGTCATACCTATTGAGCACCTATACTTAAGATCATCATACATAATCAACATTCAAAATAATGATCATGAAGACCATCATTCATGGTCAAACTCAAATAAGCACCTACACTAAAGAAAGCACACAAGTTAGTTACTAACACAAGGAAAAATCATCAAAGTAAACGATTATGCAAATAAGAGTCTCACCATATCTCCAAGTTAAGGAGCCTACACATGTTTCTAAGTCCTTAATTCATCATTCAATCACCTCGAAATCACATGAATCATATGGCAATAATGACAATATTAAATGAAGCATAGACATATGAATCATGAAGCACACAAAGAGCCTTGAACATGAAATGCAAATGCAAGTTGGAGGATCTTGAAGGCCTAAGGCAAGAGTCTTGACAAATCGAATCCTAAGGTTATTAAACTCTCCTTCATATTATGCTCCAAAGGAGTTAGAGCATTTATAAAACATACCACTAGCCATGTAAGGGGCCATGATATCAACAAATTCAAAATAAAAACTCAAAGAAAAGACCAAAACATTAAAATAAAAAAAAGATTTCACTAATGAGATATAGCATATTAGGGGGGGTCATCAAGGATGAGCCTTTAGCATATTAGGGGGGGTCATCAAGGATGAGCCTTTCTCCCTAAAATAGGACCACATGTTCACCTAAATGAGAAGAAGAAGAATCCACAAGCTATGGAGCTTGCAACCCCTCTCTTTTAATGGAAAAAAAAATGAGATGTCAACTAAACCACCTTCCCTAAAGAGATTGTGAGCTCATCATATCATAGGGGCTTAAATTCCCTCACTTACTCATTACTAAAACTTTTTTAAAAAAAATAAAATGCTCAAGATAAGGTGAAAAGGTGACACATAATTGTAACAACATTACAAGCATTAAACTTAAAGAAACAAGTCATATCCTTAATCCTAGTTCTATGTTTTGAAATAATATGGGTCATAGACCACAACGTCTGCCTCATATTGTGCCAGTTGGGCTCCCAAGGCATAAAAAAGAAGTACATAAGTAAGGAAAACCCGAATGAAAAAAGAAGGAAAATTTGTAATCGGTTCTCAGTAAAGAGGGTTGTACATACCTTTTAATTAGTTTGTACAACCTTTTGGGTGATCTATACAAACCATAAAAAGGTCTGTAAAGCCTACATAGGCTGGTTTTTCAAAAATAGAAAAGAAATGAGATAAGGAAGAAGAACAAGAAGAGGGGGATAGGGTATTAGGATGCTTCTGGTGTTCCTTTTGCTGTCAAGGGTACTTAGTTATAAAATTATCCTCCATAATGCAACAAGAATGCAAAAGAATGAATTAAAAGAAAAGCCTTGTTCTACCTTTGGATCTTTTGGTTTTATGAGATGGGTATTTGATTTTTTGTGGGTTTAGGGTTTTTGAGTCATAATTTTGACAAAGTAACACTAGGGTTCTCAAGCCTCTCCCTCTCTCTTTCTAATAGTGGGGTGTATATATATATATATATATATATATATATATATATATAGAGAGAGAGAGAGAGAGAGAGGTGTATTAGAGTTGGGATGGCTTTGGTTACACCACATTCATGACTCACAATAGACAAGGACCATGAATGTTTTGGAATTAGGATTTTCAAGTGGTTTGTACAACCAAATGATTGGTTGTATAGCCTACCTAGTTTGATGTACAACCAATACTAGGGGTGAAATTTTAGAATCTTCTACTAGCTAGGGTTTAGGGCTTAGTTATATAATTAAGTATTTGGATGTATAACTAAGCAAATTAGTTGTTGGCAGATTTAAACTTTTGGGCCAAATAGGCTTAGGCTTAATTTGAGGCTTGATCAAAGGCTTCTCAAGGCCTTTGTTTATCTTTTTTATGCAATTTCCCTTACATTCTAGAGGAATAATTTCGATGGTTTTCTTCATCGAGCTTCCATTCTAAGGCAAAAAAAAAATCCAATACTTACAGTGATTCATTACATATATCTAGTCAAGCAACTAATGAAATAATAAATGAATGTAGATAGAATAGTTGTCCAAGAGAGAAACATTAATGAGAAAATACAACATGAAGGGACTAAAGAACAACTATAAGAACCTATTGAAGGGAAAACTAATGAATTTTGTAATTTATTAAAAATGAGGATATGAAGCTATAAGCAAGATGCAAAACATTCTTGAAATTGTCTTTTATGTGGTACTTATGCTTGAATAAATGGATAGACAAATTATTCAACATGCTTCTTAAGCTATTAATTAATGCATTTTCCAAAAGGTTCATATTTGCCCATGTCCTATTATGAAGCTAAAAAATTATTCAGACATTAGGACTTAACTATGAAAAAGTCTTTAACTATGAAAAAGTCTACTCTTATAAAAGAGATTGTGTGTTATTTAAGGATGAGTATGAGAATAAAAAATTTATGTCATGTATGTGGGAGCTTTCGGTGGAAAACTAATAAGGAAATAAAGCAGTAAAATGTATATAGTAACACAATAAAAACTTCATTTGCTAGAAATAAGAAGCGAGAGCTAAAGTTTTGCATTATTTTCCTTTAATACCTTAACTTTAGAGGTTATTCGAATCAATGAAAAATCTTAAAACTTGTCACAAATAATATAATTTTTGCGATAATAATTTTATTGTCATCTAAAATTGATTTAACTTCAATATTTATTATTATTATTATGGTCTAAATTATCGCATATAACAAAATGACGTCACAAATTAATAATGAACTAATATTCAATGTGATGACAACATCAAAGTATTGATACAAAATAAAATAATTGTGAGAATTTTTAGTCATTAAAATTATTCACATTGTAAGTGGTAATATTTATTATCACTAGTACATATAGTGATAACATATCGTTGTTACTAAATTAATTTTGCCTAAGAAACTTAATTATCATATATTACAAATCAATTTAGATTATATGATAATTTTATGTTTTTATAAAGTTTAAAGAGCTATTGAACACTTGTGATATTTATAAACAAGAAAATTCTTAATAACAAAATAATCAACTGTTCATGTATTTACATAAGAAAAAGTAAAACATATTTATTTAAACAATATATTTCACAAACCTTTTATAACTATTTTATATAAGATTCAAATGTCTTTAGATAATTAAAATAAAACAAATCCTCTATATAAACTTAAATTGAAAAATAATCTACATTTATTGCTTGTATGTTATTATAGGTCTTCTACATCCATTCATTTCAACTTGCCAACACAGAGAAAATTTTAATGCAAAAAATGAAATATGTGTGAACAACCAAGTTTTATAGGATAGTATGGATAGTTTTCATATATTCTATCAATTTATGTAATGAACATTTCATTATCTAGTTTGAGGACATTGTTCAGTCTTTTGATGAACTTTGTTGTCTCAGGGGGCAAATTTTTTTAGAGTGAGGAAGTGGTCTAGGGAAGTGAGCAAGGAGATTTCAAGTTTGAGGTCTAAGTGAGGGTAAGGTGAGAAGTTAGGAGGAAAAAGGGAAAATAAAAGAGGAGAGAGAAGGCCAAGAAGGAGAGGCTTAAAAGGAAAAGGGAAGATCTGGATCTTGTTATGTGCACATTATTTGCCAGTTTAACTTCTTGTTTTGTTTCATTAGTGTAGAAGGGAAGAACACTATGGTGGCAGAAGGGCGCTTAAAAATGATGTTCAACTAAATATATTCAAAGACCCCTAAACTTTACAACTTTTGGCTATGAAGCCGCTAAACTTTAATTTGTAATTTTTTAAGATAAGATAACCAAGAACTTCTTAATTTTGATTTTTAAAACGTACTTAATTAAATAAAATAATTACTAACTTCTTAAAATATTATCAAAATTATTAATGATAAAATGGATTTTAAAATCTTAATTAATCACACTAAAAGAATTAATAAATTTTCATAAAATTATATTTTGAAAGGACAATTAATAGTTATTTTCATAACTCATGATATGATCAAATTCAAAGTGTGAAATGCTTTACCATTTAAATTAATCCTAAATAACTGATATTTATTAGTAGTTTGGTTCAATTTGATTTAAAATATTAAAACCATAAATCAAATAATATATTTAGTTTAAAGAGTCCCATAAAAAAAAAGCTTCAAGTCAGGTCATTACTTTCAAAAATCTTTTATCTATTTTAGTCAAAATTAAAATATATATGACAATTTTAATTTATTCCTAAAAACAATTTTGATTTAATTCTAAAAACAACTTTTATATCACAATTAAAATTTATCATAAGAAATTAGATACAAAAGAAAAATAATAGTTAAAAAAATTCATCTTTTTAATTTTATTATTTAAATTTTTTGTTTGTGATAAGTATATAATATTATCATGTAATCATAAAATAAAAAAAATTATTATTATTGTGACTAGTTAAAATTTTTATCATATATCATTTATAAGTTGTGACAAGATTATTTATGACCATATAAAAATTATCATGAATCACAAAAATTTTTATTATTTTATGATAAATAGATAATATTGTCATAAGCTAAAAAATAAAATTATTAATATTGTGACTAGTTGAAAATTCTTGTCATATATTATTTATAATTTGTGATAAGATTATTTATGACCATATAAAAATGATCAAGAATCATAAAAGTTTTAATTATTTTGTGATAAGTAGCATTATCATATAATCATACGATAAAAAAATAAAATTATTACTATTGTAATTAGTTGAAATTTCTTGTCATATATTATTTATAATTTATGATAAGATTATTTATGATCATATAAAAATTGTCATGAATCACAAAATTTTAATTATTTTGTGAAAGTATATGACATTATCATGTAATCATAAGATAAAAAGAAAAATTATTACTATTATGGCTAGTTGAGAATGCTTGTCATATATCATTTATAATTTGGGACAAGATTATTTATGACCATATAAAATTATCACGAATCTTAGAAGTTTTAATTATTTTGTGATAAGTATATAATATTATCTTGTAATCACAAAGATTGAAAATAAAACTAGTACTATTATGACTACTTGAAAATTTTTGTCATATATCATTTATAATTTGTGATAAGATTATTTATGACTATTTAAAATTATCACAGATAAAAAAATTTCTAATTTTTATTATTGAAGTTGTTTTTAATAATTACTTTTCAATCATTAATTATAATAATTAATGATTAAATTTTTTATTTTATTAAATTTTATTTGTATACTTCCAATTAAATTTATCTATATTTAAATTAAAATTAAATAAATTATATCAATAAAATTTTATATATACCAGTGTGAGGATATTTTAAAGTTGTATAAAATGATATATAAATGAGAAAGTGTCATATATTAATTCATAAATGAGAGTTTATTATTGCCATAATTTTATTATATATAATAGAATTCATATGATTGAATTTGAAATTAATAAAATATCTATAAAATTTTTTAAAATAAGTAATTTTAAAAAATTATATTTTATATATGAAATTTTTTTATACAATATATTAAAATGTTCATACATAAATTAATAATTAATACTAAAATTAAATGTGTCATAGTTAATCTAATAATAAATATAAAAGTTAAATATTTCATAATTACTTTAGCATTAGTTATTATTAATACATGATAAGAAATTAGATTTCTAAAAATTAGAAAAATGAGGATAATGATGTGTCAAATAAAGAAACTTTCAAAATGATGAGATATCAAACAAATAGAATTGGTTACTTTTTGTTATGGCTTTAGATATCATTGATCTTTTGAAGATGTTAGTCAACTTGAATGTGTATACATGCTTGTTAATATATTAAATATTATCACCAACACATGATCTGGGATAAATATTGTGATTGATTTACTAAGAGTTATATAATTCTTGTATATGTGAAATTGTTGGACTCGATTGGTCAAACCTCTATTTTGATATTTACAACATAGATTGAAAGGTTTTAACATCTTATCTAAGTGTTTTGGATGCAATAATAAAGTTAAAATCTCATTGGAAGTTGTACATCATGCTAGTTTAGTTCGTGATCACTGTCGAATAGGAATTATGACCGCTACCTTTAAATAAGCTTTTCTAGCATCTAGTTACATCACGCCACATGTCACATGACTTGTTGAAGACCCAAAAATTACTATAGTAATTTTATTGGTAACAACCTCAACTTGCTAAGTTTCAAAACTCCATAACTCTAGTTTAATTCATGGTGACTTGTAATGCTGAAGTTAGCAGGCACGACCAAGGTTGCACTAACTACTCACTCATAGCGCCTGCAATCATTAATCCATCCTAGAGGGATCCAATGGTTAGATTTTTGGGTAGTAATGTTGAAGTGACACATATACTAGCCCTTTGACATAATTAAAAATCTCAACCATGAATAAGAAAAATCTAGAATGAAACTTGAATCACGATCGTAACTAGACAGTCTTGACAGTGACTTTTGTTTAACAAACATTAAATGTAAGATTTTGCCATAAACTTTGAGATATGGAGATAGTTTTGTTAGTAACAGATATTTTGGTGGGTGTAACCTATAAATACTCCACCAAATGATCATAAATGCAAGAGAATAACATTTACTAAGGCCAAACTCTTGCAAATTTATTTCTCAATTCTCTTTCTCTCTCTCTCTCTCTCTCTCTCTCTCTCTCTCTCTCTCTCTTTTTCTCTCTCTTATTTACTCTTTGTGATTAGTTGTATAAGGTTTGGTGTGAACCTTTAAACACCTTTGGGATTGAGTTTAAGAGTCTATAGAAAAATTCTTGTATAGGTTTGAGTGTAAGCCTTTGGGAAAACACTTATACAAGGTTGTATATAAGCCTTTGTAAAGTTAGGTGTGAGCTTGTAAAACACCATTTAGAGTTAGTGAAATTCCTAATTAGAGAATTAGGGAAAGGATGTAGGGTTTATTAACACTTGAACCACTATAAATCTTATATGTTCTTTCTATTCTTCTACTCTTTCTTGTTGACTTGCAGTATTGATCTTCCCTCAAAATTTTAAATTTCTCACTAATTCAACCCCTCTTTTTAGTGCATAAGAGCCAACAATTGGTATTAGAGCCAAGTTCTCAAAGAAAGCCTTAATTATGTGAGAAAAGATCATGACAATCCACACTCATGTCAAGCCCTTCTTCGATGGATCTGACTATACTTATTGAAAGTATAAAATGGTGATCGATCTACCTAGATAGTGGTGTGGCAGATTTATGGGATGTTGTAGCCAAGGAATGGAAGCCACCAACTAAGGTGGTGGATGGTAGTGAAGAGTTGGTTCAAAGAGAAGAATGGTGGAGGCTCAGAATGTTGGTTATGTGTCCTAGGTCAATTCTAGTAATGGATATTTTTTTTTAATAATGTCATGGTTGCAATTTTATTAAATATCTCTTTTACATTTTATTTATGACCAAATTATACATTTCATGAATAGTTAATCGTACCTAATATCATCAAGTATGTGACTTGATAGTAAACCCTTTAGGTGTAAAGATTCTATTCTAAATTGTCCCTAGTCGATCATTATTGTTGGGATAATATTGATGAAGACTAATATGTGTTTGATTGATGACTATGTTTTACTAGTCATGTATATGTGATATTAAATCAAATACACAAATACATATTTAAGAAATATTATATTGGACTGACCCGCTATGGAAACACTACATGGATAAATAGTCATAAGTGATTCTCATGCAATAGTATTAACTTAATTCTTTGACCTGAAAATCACCATGGATTCCAATAAGATGAACTTCATATTTTGATATAGTCTAACATTATCTTTAACTTGATAATTATACAGAATAATATTGGATATGAAGTAAATTATATAGAGAAATATGAGTGATTGAGAAACAATTTGTCTCTCATATATTTATGAGAAATATATCTCCAGGCCCCTCGATAAGTTAACTGAAGAGATTGCATCGCTATGAGAAAATGAATTGATAAAGGTTATCAATGTCATTTTATATCAGACTACTTAGAGATTAAGAAATAGTTAAACTATATAAGGATGATATGATCTATGTTTTATGTTCAATTGAGATATAACATGATAAAAGGATTATAATACTATTTGTAAAATAAGTTAGGTTAGATTATTGACCTTCACAAAATTTGGGTAGTCATAATGTCTTGCTATATGCCACTTATGACTTGCGAGCCAACAGAGATTTTGGGCCACTACCAACATTATGTGAACCTACAAGGTCACACACATAAAATATGCCCAAAATGAAATTAGGTTTTTACTACTCTGTCTATTATAATTAACATAATTAGAGATATTATCTAAACTATTTAGATATCTATTTCATTTTAAAGGTTAAAATGGAATAGGATATTATCTTATTTGTATCTTTTAAGATACAGGGTTGAGATAAATATTTTAACTGTTAAGATACGTATATGTACGTTTTAGGGTTTTCTAAAGACAAAGAATACTAACATTATAAAAAAATGTTTTAGAGAGAGAAAAATCCTAGTGCTAGCACACTTAAGTTTTGGAGAGATCCTATTCATGTCGATACCTGAAGAAAACGTTCATCAATTTAATAGCATTTAAATTTGACAATATACATTCCAAGCTCGAGGTTAGGTATTGCTGGCATAAACACCCTTTATACCTTCTAATAAATTTGTCACCTTTTACACGAGTTGGTAGGATTTGCATCCTTTCCTTTCGATTTAATCCAATCACATGGATCCTTGGAGGGATTCGATGTAGAAAATTTTGTTATTTTTCCTTTGTGTTTGTTCTGCAAATCCCAACACATAAAAGATCCAATGGCAAGAACAAGAGGGCAATGGCTATTCTACTAAGCTCAATGTCAAAAGTAGAGATTGGTATAATTCAACATTGCCTAATAACACATGGAATATGGAAAAGCCTTGGAGAACTACCATGAGGGCACAACTCTTATAAAATCTATCAGGTTAGAGATATATGTGAAAAAGTGGGAGCTCTTCATGATGAAAGACAATGAAAACATCACCAACATGACAAATAGACTCCTCTCTATTGACACAAATATGGAAAAGTTTTAACACTTTTATGGAATAGACTCCTCCAATGAGGTAATCACTTCTTCACACTTTTATGATGATTATCATACATTAGATGAGGTAGATGATGAGCGTTTTAAAGCTTTAACCTTGATATATGATAAATATAAGCTTTAAATGAAAAAAAAAAGTAAGAAAAAGTGTTCAAAATTAATTTAAAAGTTTAAATGAAGTTGTAAATGACTTGAGAACTTCTAATGGAGAACTCAAAAAATCTTTAAAAAATCTTTCCAAAACTTTATCCTCTCTTAATTATTTGAGAAAAGAAAATGATTCTTTAAAAGGTGAAGTTATTGAACATAGAAATTCCATCACTAAATTTCACAAAGGGAAGAAAGCTTTGGATACACTTATCGTATCTTAAAGATCACCCTTAGTGAAATATGATTTAGGCTTTAATGGAATTTCCTCATCTACATCTTCTCCTATATTTGTTAGAGCTTCTACACCTCAAACTTCTAGTATTGAGGTTGTTGGGAAGACCTCAAGCAGCAAGCACCTATGCATAAAGGCAAAGGAAAGGCTTCTCAAAGCTCAAAAGATAAGCCTCAAAGAGCAAACCATGCATACATATACATAAAGAGGCATGCTCAAACACATATACACACACATAAAAACTTCTCTTTTAATTCTCATCAGTCATACACTTGTATGCATATAACCAAAGTATAAGAAGGCCTCATACTCATACTAAGATAATGCATAGGAGAAAGGCTTACAAGTCTAAACTCCAATGTCACTATTACATGAGGTATGTACATATTAATGTCTTTTGCTAAATTAGAAAGGCACACCTCAAATTGGAGGAGCCTTTTAAGCCTAACTTTTAAGGACCCAAGTATGCTTAGGTAGCTAAAAAAAAAAGGTCAAATGACTTTGTTTTGTAGGAATGCTTAGAAAACACCAAAGAGGACAATGATTGGCATATGGACAGTGGATGCTCAAAGCATATGACAAATAATAGAAAGCTATGCATATCCATTAAGGAGAAAGATGATGGCAATGTCACATTTGGGATCAATGCCAAGGGTAAGGTAATTGGCATTATAATTGTTGGTAAGAAAGTTTACTCTCTCATTGATAAAGTTCTTTTGGTTGAAGGATTGAAACATAATTTATTAAGTGGAAGTAACTTGTGTGACGAAGGTAATAAAGTCACCTTTGACCTTAGATAATGCTAAGTTACCACCTTGGTGGATAAAAAGGTAGTCTTTAAGGGTGAAAGGAAAGACAATACCTACCTAATTGACTTAGACAATTTGGATAACCAATCCCTTAAGTGTCTTATTTTTATTAGCAAAGAGTCTTGGCTTTGGCATAGAAGACTTAGACATGGTAGCATGGAGTTTTTACAACATCTATTAAAAGGAAAGCTAGTAGAAGGTCTTCAAAAGCTCAAGTTTACTAAGGACAAGACATGTGGACCTGATCAAATGAGGAAGCAACACCAAGCATCCTATAAGGTAAAAAATGTTGTAAGTAAGTTTAGACCTCTTCAACTTATTCATGTATACCTAGTTGGACCTACTAGGAATGTTGGTTTGGTGGAAAACATTATACATTTATGCTTATTGATGATTACTCTAGATTCACTTAGGTCTCTTTCCTTACTCATAAGAGTAACACTTTTGATGCTTTTAAAAGCTTTGCCAAAAGGGTCTAAAATGAAAAAAATGTTACTTCAATTCTTCTATTAGGAGTGACCATGGAAAGAAATTTCAAAATGAATCTTTTGAAAACTATTGCTTAGAGAATGGCATTTTTAACAACTTTTCTACTCCTAAAATACCATAACAAAATGGTGTTATAGAGAGAAAAAATAGAACTTTGGTAGAGATAGCTAGAACTATGTTTAATAAGTATTCTTTGCCTAATTACTTTTGGGCTGAAGCCATCAATGCGGCATGTTATATTACAAACTGTGTTTTTAAAAGACCCATTCTAAATAAAACTTCTTATGAGTTATAAAATGGAAGAAAGCCCAAACTTTCATATCTTAAAGTATTTGGTTGTTAGACTTAGTTGTTCAAACCTAAGTCAAAGCTCTCTTTTGATCTTGACAATATAGATTGATATGTTCTAACTAGGTTGGTCAAACTTAAGTCAAAACTCTCTTTTGATCTTGATAATGTAGTTTGGTATGTTCTAAACATCAATTTTAAGTGTTAATTTTTACAAATTTTTAATAGGTTTGCATTGAAAGTTGATTGGAACCCTTAATCTCAAAGATTGACATTTACACTCTAATTTGTAGTCACGAATTAGAAGCTCTTGACCACTATTCTCCAAAATAGTTGAATGATTCTCATACAAATAAATTTGTGGTACATGTCGCATCCAGAGTCACGACCACAAATTTTACATTTGCTTAAAAGGAATCAAATCTTTAACTAGATCTTGCCAAGTGTCCTAAAGAACCGTTGGAAGATTAAATTTTGGTAGTAGCGAAAGAAGTGTAGCAACTAGGAATTTGATGAAACAACTTCTCCATTCAAGCAGACAATTTTACAGTGAGCATTGTGTCCAAAGAAGAAAATAACGACTGCAACTCTCACTATTGCTCAAGAAATGTAATGACTATTTTTCTTGAAGAACTAATGGTGTGATGCCTCATGGACTAGTTGTTAGATACAAACAGACTTATGTGAAACTCATGGCAATAAATAAAGGTCTCAACTGCGAATTGCATCTAATAAGCAATAAAAGTAGGAACTGCCTAGCTTATTTTGGAGATTTGAAAATAGATTTTTTTTTGTAATGTCTCTTTACTAGTTGTAGCCTATAAATATACCACCAATTGGACTTGAATGCAAGAGGATAACCATTGATTGTGCTAAAACTCTTGCAAAGTTAATTCTCATAACTTTATTTCTTTGTACATAGTTTGGTATGAGTTTTAAACACCTTAGGTTTGGGTTTGAGAGTGAGCCCTTGTATAGAAAACTTTTATTTGGGCTTGAGAGTGAGCCCTTGTATAGAAACTCTTATTTGGGTTTGAGAGTGAGCCTTAAAAAACTCTTGTATAGGTTTCAGTGTTAGCCTTGAGAAAACACTTGTATGATTTGGTGTGACCCTAAACACTAGGTTGAGTGTGAATCTTGAGAAAACACTTATAAGGTTTGGTGTGGGCATAAACACTAAGTTGAGTGTGAGCTTGTAGAACACTAGTGATTTAGTGAAATATCTAATTGGTAAATTGGTAGTGGATGTAGGATTGGTTAATACCCAAACTATTATAAAACTTTTGTGTTCATTTTTCTTCTACTCTTTCTCTAATCTTTTATTTATGTGAACTTCCTCTAAAAGTCCAATTTTGCCACTAATTCAACCCTCCTTCTTGATGCACAAGGGACAACAATTGGTATTAAAGCTAAGTCTCAATTCAAGCCTTAATTACGTGAGAAAAGATTAATGACATAAGAAGGAATCCACTCTTACCTTATCCCCACTTTGATAGCAATGATTATGCTTTTTAGAAGTATAAAATGGAGATCTATCTTGATTGCAATCTCATCAACTTATGGGATTATGTACTTGAAGAGTGAAAGCCACCAACAAAGATGGTTGAAGGAGTAGAGGTGGCAATTGCAAGAAAAGAATAGAGTGAAGCACATAAAAAGGCAAATGGGAAGAACAAGAGGGCAATGACTATTCTCCTAAGCTCTACGTTAAGAGAAGAAATTGGGAGAGTCCAACATTACCAAATTGCACATAGCACATGGAAAGCACTAGAAAACCATCATAAGGGCACAACTCTTATGAATCAAGTAGATTGGAGATGTATGTGATAGAGTGGGAGCTCTCCATGATGAAAGACAATGAAAGCATCAGCGATATGAAAAATAGACTCTTTTCTATTGTTACAAACATGAAAAAGTTTGAAAGAATTCTTACCAACTATGAGGTAAATACTAAAATCCTTAAATATCTCTCATTAGATAAATTTGGAGCAAGAGTGTGTAGCATTTAAGTGTCCAATTTAAAGATTAGGAAGGGGTCAATTGATATTCTCATTAGCAAGCTTCTCATTCATGAGATGGCTCTTAAGAAGAATGAAGAGATGAAAAAGGTAAGAGTACAAAGAGACAAAAAAAAGAAGAAAGCTCTCATCATCAAAGCTCAAGAAAATAGTTTGAGCTCAAGTGACTCAAATGAAAGTGAAAAAGAATAACAAAAGCTTGCCAAGATATCAAGAAAGACCAATGAGTTGATGAAAAAGAGAAGAGAAATAAGAATCAAAAGAAAGTCATCTTCCTATTACAATAAAGAAAAGAAGAAGAGTTTCAAGGCTATTTGAGATGATGATTCAAGTGATAAAGAAGAAGATGATGAAGTTGCACACTTTTGCTTCATGGCTCAAAAGGATTTCTCTAATGAAGTAAGTATTTATCTATTGAGGTAAGTATTTACTCCACACTTTTGTGATAAGTATGATACATATGATGATATGGATGATGAGCTTTTGAAGCTTTAACCTTGAAATGTGAAAGTATAAGTCTCAAATGAAAAATTATAAGAAAAAGTGTTCAAAACTTGAGGATGAATTTAAATGCTTAAATGATCTTGTAAGTGAGTTAAGGACTTCTAATGAAGAACTCAAAAAATCCTTGGAAAATCTTTCTAAAGTTTTATCCTCTCTTAATTCTCTTAGAAAGGAAAATGAAACTATAAAAGGAGAAGTCATTGTGCTTAGGAATTCCATCTCTAAATTTCACAAAGGGAAAGAAACTTTGAATATATTTATCATATCTCAAAGGCCACCTTTAGTGAGACATAGTTTAGGCTTCATTGGAGCCTCTTATCTATATCCTTTCCTACTACATTCATTAAAGCATCAACACCTCAAACTTATAGTATTAAGATCATTAGGAAGAAAAGTGCTCTTAGTACTAAACTACTTATGCTTAAGGGTAAAGGAAAGGCTTTATAAGGCTTAAGGTAAGCCTAAAAGAGCCAACCATGCATATATATGCATAAAGAGGCCTACTCAAATACACACACACACACACAATCCTCTATTCTACTTCTCCTCACTCATGCACTTACATACATTCACAACATCAAAGTGTGAGAAGGTCTCCTACTCACAACAATGTCGCTTATAGGAGAAAGATTCATAAGTCTAAATTTCAATGCCATTATTACATGCGATATAGGCATATCAATGTCTTTTTCCACATTAGAAAGGCACAATTCAAATTGGAGGACTATTCCAAGACTAACCTATAAGGACCTAAATATGTCTGGGTACCAAAGCAAAGTGTTTGATTTTGTAGGATGAGGACTCCTTCGCTAAATTCTCAACATGGAAAATCTAAAGGTGAATGGAGATTGCGAATGAAGAAGGAATAAAGTTTCCAATAGTTATTTGGTATCAAGCAATTGATACTAAACTTGTAATGTATCCCTTATCTCCTATGTTTTTAACTTTATATATTTATACATATGTTTAAGGGGAGTTTTATGCATTTTTTTTTTGCTTGATATATTTATGTGTTGACTTATTTGATTTGATGTGATTGATTGTGTGATGAGTTGAATCAATTCATTTTGCATTTAAGATTTTATATATTTCAAATGTATAAATCAATTATCAAATGTCATATACTCTATATTAGGGTCATATATGAAAATTGTTAAATTCCTGACCCTAGTTTGTCTGATCAAACATCTTTAAATATTTTAATTACTTTGCATTTATGTTTGTTTATGAAATTTCCATGCATTTTATGTTTCATTCATTTATTTTCTTATGTAACAAATTGTGATCAATTGTGCAAATTACTTGTGTTTGCTATTATTATTTAAAGTTTGTACAATTGAAAAATTTATGGATAGTCCTTCCCATATTCCCATTCTCTCTTTTATTCCCTCCTATTTCCTCTTTTTTTGATCTTGACAAATGGGAGAGATAATTGACTAAATATACAAAATGGGAACATACAAAAAAGGGAGAGAAAATTGAACTATATTTGTAATAAGCTAAGACAATGATCATATTATAATAATTAATGGGGATTATGGATTGAGGGGGAGCAATTTCATAGTTATAATTTGAATCACTTCATGCATAGTTGATTCTTTATCCTTTGCATATTCAATATAGATTGTCAAAATCAAAAAGGGGGAAATTGTTGGATTATGTTGGTCAAACCTAAGTTAAAACTCTATTTTGATCTTGACAATGTAGATTGATATGTTCTAACATCAATTTCCAGTGTTGATTTAAACATATGATTTCTTGGTGAGCATCGCGTCTAAAGATGAAAATAGTGATTGCGACTTCCACTATTGCCCAAGAAATGCAACGACTATTTTTCCTGAAGAACCAATGGTGTGATGCCACATGGATTAACCGTTAGATACAAATAGACTTATGTAAAACTCATGATCATGAATGAAGGTCTCGATTGCGAATTGCATCTGACAAGTAATAAATGCATGATCCGCCTAGCTTACTTTAGAGATTTGAAAATAGTTTTGTTTGTAACGCCTCTTTGATAGTTGTAGCTAATAAATACACCACCATATAGACTTGAATGAAAGAGGATAACCATTAATTGTGTTAAAACTCTTGCAAAGTTAATTCTCATAACTTTATTTCTTTGTTCATAGTTTAGTGTGAGCTTTAAACACTTTGGGTTTGAGTTTGAGAAAGAGCCCTTATATGAAAAACACTTATTTAAGTTTGAGAGTGAGTCTTAGAAAACTCTCATATAGGTTTGAGTGTTAGCCTTAAGAAAACACTTGTAAGGTTTGGTGTGAGCCTAAACACTAGGTTGAGAGTGAGCCTTAGGGAACACTTGTAAGGTTTGTTGTGAGCCTAAACACTAAGTCAAGTGAAAACTTGTAAAACACTAGTGATTTAGTGAAATATCTAATTGGTAAATTTGGGAGTGGAAGTAGGGTTGGTTAATACTCGAACCATTACAAAACTCTTATGTTCATTCTTCTTCTACTCTTTCCGTAATATTTTATTTATGTGAGTTTCCTCTAAAAGTTCAAATTTGCCATCAATTCAACCCCCCTTTCTTGGGCATAAGGGCCAACAGGTTGTAAAAGCTAAATTCTTAATACTAAGCACAACCTTGGAAAATTTGTCTTAAAAATTGATGTGGGTATTTTTCTTGTCCATTCCACTACTATAAAAAGCCTATAGGGTCTTTAACAAAAAGTCTATGGTGGTTGAAGAGTCTATTTGATGAGTTTAGCAAACTTAATCTTGGAAAAGGTTCTCTTGTTCATAATCTTATCGATGACTTTGAGAAATTAGAGTTAAACTCAACACCCAAAGAAAATGTGATTAATTTTAAGGGTCATAGGACACCACAAGAGAAAGAGCAAGTTCAAGCTCAACAAGATGAGAACCAATCTCAAGAACTCCCCAAAGATTGTAGATATTCCAAGGATCATCTCGAATATCTAATAACTGGTGAACCATCCAAGGGAGTAAGTACTAGAGCTCAATTACATGCTTTAGATAATAGTCATGCTTTTATTTATTAAATTGAGCCAATGTCAATTGATGAGGCTCTTAATGATGAGGGTTGGGTGATTGCAATGTAAGAGGAACCCAACTAATTTAAAAGAAACAAGGTTTAAGAACTTGTACCTGGGCCTAAGGAACACTCGGTTGTAGGTTACAAATTGCTGTTTTGGAATAAGTTAGATGAACAAGGTTTCATCACTAGAAACAAGGCTAGGTTAGTTTCAAAGGGTTACAACCAAGAGGAAGACATTGATTATGATAAAACTTTTTCCCCTATAATAAGATTAGAGGACATTATAATCCTTTTAGCATTTGTATGTCATATGAACTTTAAACTTTTTCAAATGGATGATAAAAGTGTATTTTTAAATTGTTTTATAAAGAAGGAAGTTTATGCTAAATAACCTCTAAGTTTTGAATATCATGTTTTTCCCAACCATGTTTTCAAATTAACTAAGGCCTTTATATGGTTTGAAACAAGCCCTAAGAGCTTTGTATGAAAGGCTTAGTTCATTTCTTTGGAAAAATGAAAGGCAAGGTTGACACAACATTATTTGTAAAGAAGCATAATAAGGATACACTTATTATGCAAATTTATGTTGATGATATTATATTTGGTACTACTAATGAATCTCTTTGTGAAGAGTTTGCCAAGTGTATGACTAAGGAATTTAAGATGAGCATGATGGGTGAGCTCATGTTCTTCCTAGGCCTTCAAATTAAGCTAAACAAAAAGGGCATCTTCATCAACCAAACCAAGTACACAAAGGAGCTACTCAAAAGGTTTGGCATAGATGGATGCAAAGTAGCTAAAGCATTTAATGAATGCATCAATTAAGATAGATAAAGATGAATCAAGTAAACCTATTGATGAAAAGAAATAAAGAGGTATGATTGGCTTTCTCCTCTATCATAGTGCTTCTAGACCCGATATTATGTTTAGTGTTTTCTTATATGTTATATTCCAATCTTGTCGTAAGGAATCACATTTGCATGTGGTTAAAAGAATTTTGAAATATTTGCATGATACATTGTACTTAGGACTTTAATATCCTAGAAAATCATAATTTAGTCTTCTTAGATATTCGGATGTAGTTTATGTCGGTAGTTTATGTCGATAATTTATTAGATAGGAAGAGCACTTTCAGAACTTGCCAATTTATTAGTGCATGTTTAGTTTCTTAGTTTAGAAAGGAACATGTTTTAATTGCCTCATCCACCGCCAAAGTGGAATATATAGCAATGGGTTATTATTGCACCCAAGATATTTGGATCAAACAATAACTCAAGGATTATGGCAAAGATGTTGATCACATTCCCATCAAATGTGACAACACAAGTGCAATAAATCTTTGTAAGAATCCCATCTAACAATTAGGAAGCAAGCATATTGACATTAGACTTTTTTTTTTTCTTAGAGATCATGTCCAAAATGGTAATGTGGTGCTTGATTTTATCAGCACCAATCACCAACTTATGGACATTTTCACTAAACCCCTTAATAAAGAAAGAATGAACTTCATCAAGAGGGAACTTAGGATGTTTCATGGAAGCTCCCTATGGTGAAAATGGATCTCATTATATGTATATGCTATTGTTGAATGTTTACTATGCTTGATATGTTTGTATGGATGATTTATTATTTTTGGCATGCTAGATGAGTCAATTTGAAGAGCACTTGAGCTTTTTTATGTTCAAATGCATAAATTGATCATTAAGATGTAAATTGATCATACTAGGTTTAAGTCAATTGCTTAAAGTTTATTTTTAAGGTGTTTTTCAAATTTTACCTTTAAATCATAATCGAGACTTCCAGTCATTGTCGCTGCTTTCAAGTCAGTTTGATTTATGAATCTTTCTTCAATCACTCTTGCAACTCTAAAAGTTGCCATCGTGACAATTCAAATTTCAAATTTCAAACCGTTGTCCTCACTCATTTTCAAGAATATTTTGTCCATTACTCACAATTTTGAAAGGTAATAGTCACGACATGTGGTTCGTAGACGCGACTTGCAAAAATCTGGTGGACATTAACCACTAGGTCTCCAAATGGTGCAACCACTCCATTAATGCATTGTTTATCCATTAATTTTTTTTACCATTTTGCACTATGTTCTCACCTATTTAAACCCATTTTAATCCCCTTTCTCTAGTTTTCTCCATTTCTCTTTACAAATTTTCGTCTCTCTCCTTCTTCAAATCTTACAACTCTCTTCTACCTTCTTATCTTCATCCATGGCTCCCAAGAAGTATACTAGAATAGAAAAGGGAAAGGGAATTGCCTAATCCTCTTCCCCTCCTCCTAGAACCTCCTTACCCCTATATAAAATAAAAGGAGTAACTAGGGAAGAAAAAGAGATATTTGAGGTAAATAAGAAGAAAGTAATTCAAGAAAATAACATTCCATCAACCTTTCTTCTTGCTACCCTTGGTTTAAGGGGAAGAAATTAATGGCTATCTTGACAACTTGGGCTAGGTTCCCTTCATCTATAGAGAATAACCAGGCTATGAAAACATTGTGTGGGAATTTATGTATGCAATGAACATAAGCAAAGATGTCCCCTCTATAGTAGGTATGTATGACTTAAATTTTAGATGATTTGTTAAAGAATTCTCTATATCCTACCCCAATTATGCTTTCTCTTTATCTTTCAAAATGAAAAGGACATACTCACTAGTTTTAGCTTCTTCAATTTCATCTTTTATGACATTTAGCAAACCATATCCATTGAACAATGCCATGACCGTAAGAAATCCATTGCCAAAAACATAAAGACTCTTTCTGTATGGCTTTTTCATTGCACCATCACTTTCTTCATCAATGTAAGAAGTGACGACAATGAGAAAGTTTCATAAAAAGACTTATCCTTTCTCTATTACCTTTTCTAGAAACAACCCATCCAAATAGGGAGATTTTTCATCAATCAATTAGAACATATGAGCCAAAAGGCAAAATGCCAATTCCTACTCCTATTTCATGTGATTGCCATTTATAGGCATGTGGGTGCCTTGACCTTTGAGATTGAGGCAAATCTTACCCAACCCATCTTCTTAGTTTTAATTTTCTTGACCTCACCTACCTCTTGAATGCCAAAGCTATTAAGCTAAACACTCACCAATACTTGCTTAGAGCCCAAAGCATCATTCAATAAAAGGTTTCACAAGCCTCCAAAGGGAAGAGATTGGTGATTAAAGAGCATCAAGAAGGTGCATCTCAAGAGGAAACCCTTCAAGCCCCAAAGGTACAAGCCAAGACTTCCTCTTCCTCTTTTTTTAAATCTTCTAAGCCCTCCTCCTCTCTTGGAAAGATCTCCAAGATGTTGAAGAAAGTCCTTAAGAGATTTAACTTTTTTCAACATCTCCATTGTGACCTTGTGGAGATCTAAAAGAAACTTGGACTTAAGGCATGTCACCTTCTAGATTTGCTTTTTCTGTTGATGAGGAAGAAGAATAGGCACCTTAAGTACCACCTTATGAATAAGAGGCACCCTAAGGCAATGTTGAAGAGGAAAATGAAGATAATGATGAAGAGATTGAGGATGATAATGATCTCTAGTTTCTTCTCCTTCTTTTTCCTTCTTCTACTTTTCATCTTTCTATATATTACTTTTATTTCTTATCTTTTAAATCCTAGAAATAAGGCTCTTCCTTATAATGTGATCAAATATTCAAGTGTTATCCATTGTTCTTCATGAAATGAATATTTAGTTTATATTTTTATTGGATGTTTTGTGCTTTGAGGTGTTTATATATTTTTCTTAATTTCTTCCCTCTCTTTTTTATCTTAACAAAGAGGGAGAAGTTATATGCAATGTATTTTAATATTGGACACAATTGAATCCACTTGCGTATATTAAATTGATATGATAAAGTAAATGATTTGTTATAGTTAGTTGAGGGGGAGTATTGATATGCTAATAGGGAGTATCCATTCAACATTCAACTTTGCCATCCATTTACTTAAAATGATCAAAATCAAGCATGATTCACATTTATTCTCTGCATAATTCAGTCTAGGTTATCAAAATAAAAAAGGGGGAGATTGTTGGACTAGGTTGGTCAAACCTCTCTTTTGATCTTGACAACATAGATTCATCTTATCTAAGTGTTTTAGATGCAAAATTAAAGTTAGAATCTTGTTGGTAGTTGAATGGAGATAAGAATCAAAATTATTGTGTAAATCATTACCACTACTCATAAAATAGTGACCTCTACTCAAAATAAAGTTTGGCACATCATGTCCAGTTTAGTTTGCGGTCACTATCATAGTGGGAATTGTGATCACTGCCTTCAAATAACTTTAGAGGGATTCTAGCAACTTGCCAGATCAAGCCATGTGTCATATGAATCATTGAAGATTTAAAAATCACGACGATAATTTTTCTAGTAGCGATCACGACTTGCCAAGCTTCAAAACTCCATAGCTCTAGTTTAATTTGTGGTGATTTGTAATGCCCCCATGATCTTCAATCCATCATAGAGGGATCCAAGCTGTCTTGACTACAACTTTTGTCTGACAAACATTAAATGCAGAATTTTGCCACTAACTTTTTTTATATGAAGATAGTTTTGTTAGTAATGGTTCTTTGGTGGGTGTAACCTGTAAATACTCTACCAAATAAACATAAGCATAAGGGAATGACATTTACTAAGGTCAAACTCTTGCAAATTTGTTTCTCAGCTCTCTCTTTCTTATTTACTCTTTGGGATTGAGTTGTATAGGGTTTGGTGTGAACTTTAAACACCTTTGGGATTAAGTTTAAGAGTGAGACATAAAAAAAAAAAAAAAAAACTTTTGTATTGATTTGAGTGTAAACCTTTGGGAAAACACTTGTACAAGGTTGTATGTGAGTATTTGTAAAACACATTGTAAAATTAGGTGTGAGTTTGTAAAACACCATTTAAAGTTAATGAAATATTCAATTAGAGTCTTGGAGAGTGGACGTATGATTTGTTAACACCTGAACCATTATAAATCTTGTGTGTTTTTTCTATTCTTCTACTATTTTCTTGTTGACTTGCATTATTGATCTTCCGTCAAAAATTTAAATTTTTCATTAATTCAACCTCTTTCTTGGTGCACAAAGGTCAATAGAAATGAATGATTTTGAACCACATATAAATTTAATGTGCTTTTAAGGAAGTTATTATGTGATTTATTATGTTAATTTATTACCCTATTGTATTATGCAAATGACAATCATGTTTTATTATGTTGTGTTCAGTATATAAAAGTATTTTACATAAAATTATAAACTTATTTATTGATTTACATGTATGATACATGATTTTTTATCAGTCTATAATATTAAGTTTCAAGTTTTGGTTGGTGTGTGTGTGTGTGTGTGTCTATATATATATATATATATATATATATATATATATATATATATAACTTGGTTTTAAATATTTTTTTTAATATTTCTTCAAATTCTATGTAAAATTTTTAAAAACAATTATGAATTTCTACATTTTTTTGAAAATTAATATTGGTATTGCTATTAATATCGATGTTTTAAAGGATTATATATATATATAGATATATATATATATATATATAAAACTTGGTTTTAAATATTTTTTTAATATTTCTTCAAATTCTATGTAAAATTTTTAAAAACAAGTATGAATTTCTACATTTTTTTGAAAATTAATATTGGTATTGCTATTAATATTGATGTTTTAAAGGATTTTATATATATATATATATATATTCGCGATATGCTAATATAAATTTGGTTTAAATATTTTTTTTTAATATTTCTTCAAATTCTATGTAAAATTTTAAAAACAACATAGAAAACTTGGTTTAAGTATTTTTTTAATATTTCTTCAAATTCTATGTAAAATTTGAAACACAAGTACTAATTTTTACATTTTTTTGAAAATTAATATTGATATTGATATTAATATCGATATTTTAAAGGATAATTTTAAGATCTCAATATGATTATTGATATAATATCAATTTAGTTATCAATTTTAAGACTTGACATCATAAGGTGAGTATAAATCCTGAATATAATCGAATCGATTAATTGTATCAAAAAATGTTCAAAACTAAAAGAATGAAAATATTCTAAAAATAACTGAATTGCTCTGAAATTTGAGGTGATATTAATCATTAATTTTTATTTGAACCGTTATTCATAATTGGTGTGTGTGTGCGCGCGCGTGTATATATATATATATATATGGAATTAAATAACAACAATGCTGTTTTTTATCTATAAATTTAATTTCTTATAAAAAAAGGACCACAATATCTGAATATCTGAATAAAATGAACTGATATATTAGTTTTGAATATTCAAGTTAGACCAACTCAAAAATTAATTCAATTCAAGACAAATATTTTTTTTTATTTCCATTTGATTCTGATTTCTGCACTTTTAAAGACCAAAATTATTTTAATTCCGAGTAATTTTTGGAGAATCTGACTTTACCAGTCTATATGGTTTATCTATATGAAAATTTAAATGAGTAGTGACTGCTAAAACTGAATTTGTAAGAGGCCAAGACTGTCTTTATACTCAAAAGCCTCAAGGCTTCTTACAGGGGAAGCTTTGTAATGAGGGTTTGCTTTGTTTTAGCCGAAAGAGACCTAAGAGATAAATGATCAAAGTAGCTAAGATTTAGTGAGAGTGTCCGTGGAAAGGCTCAAGAGTTGCTTTCGTTCAAGTTAGGATTTTTCCGGGAGAATGAATACCGCGCCGAGCTTCTGCCCGCTCTAGACTCTTCGTACTATGTGATGTTTAGGATAGTCTTTCGCAGATCCGCTGTACGCATGATTCAGACTTCAATGGGAACTGTAAGTGCATGTTTGATATATAGTTTGGTTCGCTAACAGTTCCAGTGTAGAAATTGGACTTAATTTTTGTTTCCTTTGTTCTGTTAGAAGGTGAAGAAAAGTGGAGAGAGGAGAGACTGACGACTGTATCAGTGATGGTGGAATTATGGTGGTCCCTGTTGGGGCTTGCTGTCCCAGCAGTCATTGTAGGTCAAGCAATTATAATCATGAAAAAGAAACATGCTGAAGAACAGAGAATTAAGAGTATCAGAGGGAGGGAGAAGAGTTCTGGTGATGTTTTTGTTTGTGAAAAGGTATGCACATCAAAGAGAATGTTGAAAAAAGTCGGTGTTTTCTCAAAGGACCCAATTCCTGATACTTGTGTTACTGTCTGTGGTGTATCCGAGCTTGACGCATGCTCTGATGCTTGCGCTCGTACTGTCTGCGTAAACCAGCATCAGGTGCCAAACTGGAATGATATCTGCCTTCGACGATGCCAGAGTGAATGTCTTAAACGTTCTGCTTCTCATTAATCTTGGTTCATCTTCTTATCATCTTTATCTTTTGAAGTAAACAATTTCTAAATTGTGCGATCCTGAGGCACTCGTATTGATGAATGGTTTTTCTTGTTTGCCCTTGTCAGATATTTTTGCTCACCTATAAGCTGTTGTTTAGCCAAATGAATGAAAAGGATTATATGCTGTTTGATAATGTTGCATAGACAAGATATACGGTGACATGGGCAGTATTCATTTTTTTTTTTTTTCAAAAATTAAGGCATGAATTCGTTTGTTACTGTATTAGAAAAATTTCCAACACGATACAATGTGGAAACATAACTAAAGCTAAAGTATCTGTGCGTGAATCCTATGATCAAGAGTTATTTGATTGGAAAATTGTTGAAGCACATAGCTTGGATTCAAAATTTTCACTTTCTTGGATAGCCTGCTGAAAAAGTTGATTTCTTGAATTCTAATTTTCTTTGTATTTTTGTGTTCTTCTGCCTTATCCAATGATCTAACTACTATATTTTGGTTTCTTTCATATTTGCTGATTATGATTGCTAATACATACATCCGTGATGGAATTAGATACCACCGCTTTGCTCAGCTCAGTCAAACCTTAATTGGAAACTAGTTTCAGTTAAATTACTGTGGATGATTTTCCTGGGCCTTTTTTTTTCTTTGGTTTTTTTTTGGGGCCAAACTTTCTAATTAATTTTACCACTAAAATTAATAAATTTTTTAATTATTCACTGCATCAATTTCTTCCCTCCAAAAATAAATTCATTTTTCCACTAGCACATCCATTTTGTGTGTATTAGACCTGGCAAAAGCATCTAAAGCTATCTTCTGCATATTTCCTTAACCTCAGAGCTCTGTTTTTTCCCCTTGCAAGCTGATTTTCCTTTTCACGTTCCAAGAATCTTAATTTCATTATCTAATTACCTCATTCGTGGATGTCCCTGTTGACTGATTTCATATACTGTTTCTTTTTATTTTTTGAGTTAATTGAGGCTCAACTGAAATGCAAACTTGCAATCTTATAGCAGTGGACACAACTCATTGCCCTTTAGCCAAAGCTCATTCGTCAATATTATATACTTCTGTAGTATCATAAAGTGAATGGCATGCTTTTATCTCTCTGTGCATACAATTGAGTGCGTATTATGTATTTATGTATAAATCTTTTTTAGTTTGTAGCCTATGACATGTTTGGTTATATTAAAAAAAAAAATAGAGAATAGAATTCTCGATTTCTTGAACGATGATAGGAGTCGGTTGGGCAAGATAAACAGTCAAATCGCACCTAAGACAGTATTTGACCCTTTTTTTTAACATCAAATTGTTCACTTTTTGTATATTTTCAATTCAATTTTATATATTTTTCTCATTCACTTTCTGTTTAGGAAAAAAAAAATTTTGTTAATGAGTCAGACGTAACTTTGATAATAACACTAATCATACTAGATCACATTTGACTCCATTTTCTGAATATATAATTTCTTCACTTTGTTTACAGATTTTTTCTATTCATTTATTCACTTTTTATACATCATTGAATAAATTTTGTATTTGATAAAGAAAAAAAATAGTCAAACGTAGTTGCGAGAAGCTAAATCTACCCTTTTTTTAAAATAAGTGTTTTAGGATTTTATTACTTTTGTTTGGTATATTTCTAACACAAAAAACAATAGAATTCAAATATTAACAAAACTTTTATAATTAGTCTTTTGTATAATAATCTTATATTTTATAGATAAATAAATTTAGTCAATAAAATTCTAATAATAATAGTGAAACATCTTAATACTCTTCAAATTTCATTAAGTTTTTGAAGAAATTAATGAAATATTTAGTTACCAAAAAATGAGAAATAGAATTTTGTCTAAAATAAATGTTTTAAGATTTTAATATTTTTATTTAATATATTTTGATACATAAAAAAATAGAATAGAAATATTAAAAAAATTTTCATAGTTAGGCATATGTACAATAATCTTATGTTTTCCAAATAAATAGATCAATTTAGACAATGAGATTTTAAAAATAGTTAGACATCTTAATTCTGTTAGAATTTTATTTTAAAATTTTAAAATAAATTAAGATATCAAACATAAAAAATAAATAAAAAATTTTATTTTCAGTTTTTTGATGTATCAAATTTGATTTTGCGGTACTAAAATTTTAACTCTCCCTAATGTTTAAACCACATGTGAATGCACAAACTCACACACGTGCATGCAAGCCAGAATTTCATAACACATCACCTGGGAAGATACGAAAAAACATGATTATCAACTCATTAAATAAAATAAAATAAAACATAGTTTCCTACAATCCAAAGTATTTCACTTCAATAATGTTCAAAGCTCCTCATGATGAGGAGACTGCTTTTCCTCGTCATTATCATCATCCTGAGATAGTTTATCCTTCACCTTGTGCATTGTTTCTCCCACAACTTTCGCTGCGGATTTTGCAGATTCTTCAGCTGTCATTTTGCTCACCTCAAAACTCTTCTCCGCTGCCGCCTTCATCCGCTCTCCAGTCCCACCCCCACCTTCTGCAACCCTGCTCTTCATTTCTTGGTCTGCACCGTTAAAACTGACCCCAAAAATTAAAAGCCAGTTAATGGATTAAAAGAAAAGACTTGTAGGTCAATGGTTCACAGTTCAAACTTCAAATCCTCTTGAAAATTTAGAAAAAAAAAAAAAGGAAAAGAAGAATGTATATATGTATATACAAATTAAAACTGAAGCCTTACTCTAAATTTGGAGGAGAGAACTGCAACTGAATATCACGGATGATGGTTTTAATTTTGTGCAAAGAACTTTTATGGGAGGTCCTCAACTTAGAAAGTGTGTCTATCACCATCTTCGCAAAAGGTGGCTTTTCCTGCATGTTCTGAGCAATGCGTTGTCCTCCATCTCCAATCACTGAGAGAGTTCGAAGCGAGAGAAAGATGAACAATAAAGCAAGCCATCTTGTACTGGTTCTTCCATATTTATCCATGCCACTCTATACTTTTGGATGATCAAAATAAATAATGGGGGAAAATGGGAGAAAAGAAACAGATGACAGTGGATCTGGCTTTGCATTTCGGTAGTTTCGAGTTTTGCTTTGTCCACGTTCTTATGCGTGGAGGTAGGTTAGCATCTTGTTTGTTGGTGTAATTGCTTTGAACATTTCTAACGTGCCTGAGAAATTATCCAGTACGACTATCCATATTGCGGTATTTTGGTGTGTATCCAAATCTATGCCCAACCTGAACCTACTATTTATATAAACTTCGTACATTTGTCCTAATATTTCCTTATTATTGTAATTCCTCACCTTTGTTCTGGTATATGCAAGTTTCATCCTTTGTTCAGCAGCAGATTTTCTCTACCCCCACATATGATATTCTTCAATTATAATTATGATTTAATTATGATGCATATATGTACTCCAATCATTAGAAATAAGAAAAAAATTTTAGTTCATTTTAGTTTCACAACTTTTTTTCCCGAGGTAACGAAAAATATTATTTGTAATTGAACATATACTTGCTATTAAGGAATTGTTAAACATAAGAATGCATTGGTAAAACAAAATAATTGCAATGCACTAGTGGATTTTTTTTTTTTTTTTTTGTGTTGCATCAAAAACAGAAAGAACCAAACAAGGAAACAGAGTGTTGAACAAGCACAAACTTAGAAACTTCAGATTTTGAAAGCATTGAAAAAACAAATATTATATTTCGAAAGAATTAAAAAAAACAAATATTCCATTTCAATGGTTGTCTTATTTACAAAGAATATATTTAAAAGAATTCAATTCTTTCATTTTACAAAGAAATAATTTAATGATAAAATTAAATTAAACCAAATGAACATAAATTGAGAAAATTTTTTAATTAAAATAAAAATAAAATTATTTGATACCCATATAACTAATAAATAAAAATAAAAATATTAATTATACTCATTTTAAATAGACAATGAAATTACTTTCATACTTTTATAATCAATAAATGAAGAAATAAATTATTATAATTTTATTTTAAATAATGAAATTCAATAGAATTCTATTAACTTAAAATTCATTCTAAATAGTATCATTCTATTGCTAAAGTGATGATAAAATTCTGTTGCTAAAGTGATATAATTTCATTAATAGATTTTCTTTTTCTTGCATGGTCTAATCCAGAAAGGGGCTTAAAGAAAATTGGACATGAGTATCCTATGACCTATTCATAAGCAAATAATAATGAGCTATTAAAGCTGCCAAACTACCGATCCTAAACTCAAAAAACCAATCTAAAAATCCAGTGAACCAAACTGATTAGGTCCAAACAAAGTCCCTGATACTCTCTCTACTTTTGTGACTCATACAAGATCCACTTCATACGTTCAAGATTCAAAACAATATATTAATTCATCAGAACTGATTAAGGTCGCAGCTCGTACAATAACGTTGCAAAACAATGGTAATTCCTGCTTAAAATTAGACATTGCTAAAAATCCCTATAAATCTACTTGCTTATTGTTGACGACAAGTAGAAGTTCCAAAATACAGATCCCATGGACATGAAAGCTACACGGGCTTCAAGTGGGACCACCCTACAAAAAATGGCAAACATAAAGTAAGCATATCCCGCAACAAACCAATTTACTCAAATTACTAATTCTTAATATGAACACTATGATTTGAAGGAAAAGTGGAAGGATCGAAAAGGATGCAGGAAAAATGATAAGTCAGTAAAGTTTATTTCATTTGTTGGAAATAGAGGGGACCCACAAATTTTGATCCTTTCAAATTAGAAGGATTATATGGAAGGAATGAAGGAATTTAATAAATAACTACAATTATACACTTACTAAAACAAATAAAATGCTTTGCCCCCCCCAAAAAAAGAAAAAAGAAAAAAAATGGTCCTTCCATCCTCATAGCAACACAAGGAAAAGGTAATCATTCATCGTATACTAACCCTCTTCTCACCTCATTCACATTTTATCCCCCCTCAAACAAACATTCACAAGTGATAAACTCATGAAGGTCTATACCCGAGAACCATATTCTAAGAAAATGTTAGTCAAATCGACCATATGGCGCAACATAAGAATAATTCTCCTGGTGCCCAAAGTCCTACTCAGTTGTTAAAGAGTTAGGGGGACACTGGTGATTAATATGCAGCCTTTCCCCTGACTTTCTGCAAAGAAACTGTTACCATGCTTTGAATCTGTGACCATAGGTCACCAAAGGAACAACTATCATTGCGACGAGGCTCATCCTCATAAAATGCAGCATGTAACCCAATATTTGATAAAGATGGCAAATGAGGTTTACAAGGAACCAAAATGACCAAATTCAAATCAATTAGCTTCAATAGTTTGCTCTGAATATATTGTTTAGGAATCTTCGGAATGCCTGACAACTTAGTAAATGTAGATCACAATTTTTAATGATGCAGTGAGTGGAAGCTAAGACAATGACGGCTATGATCTCGCATGCTAACTAAACAAAATTCTTATTTATCATATGAAATATGCATTACAGAAATAAAAGGGAAAATCATGTTCTATCATATGTAGTCAGCATGTTAAATCATAGACGCTTCAAATTAAGACAGAAATATTTACCAAAAATTCAGTAGACTAACGGGAATCCAGAACCTAAAGCCTGCATTGATACAACATGAGAGCATTAAAACAAAAGCCAACAAAAGTTTTCCTGATTAAGTGCTTTACCATAAATCAGTGTGGGAAGAGCATCCTTTAGGTACTTCTGTGGAAGCTGCAAAAGCTTCCCTTGCCATAAACTGTTCCATGCAAAGACAACAGCAATCACAGATGGACCAAGAACTACTTGGTTCAATAAAACCTAGAAGGAAATGAAATTGTATCATATTTTTAAAGAAGCTCTCTTTAACCTGTCAACTTAATGTATTTATGGATTAAATGTGAAAATTTGAAAGAGGCAGTACCTTTAGAATCAGATTTTTTGCTGACTGCTTAGGCAAACAATAATCAAGATACTGATACCATACATGAGAACCAGGCCCATAAAGAAGAAGCCCATAAGAAGTCATCCGCAAGGAACGGAGCCAATCGTGGTCCAAAAGCATGGTCCACATGAGATGCTAAGGAAAAGAAGTTGGTCAAAAGCAGCTTAAAACAGTTGCGAGCACTATATGCATGAAGCAGCACCACATAAAAAGAGAAATTTGGCATTTCCTGAATGCATCAACAATGTTTCTATACATAAGCAAATATCATCCAAATGCGCAAAACTGTGAGTGCAGGAGATGAATGGCTTAAATGTTGCATCCAATACCAGATAAAGAGAAGCACCTTATGTGTTGAATGTCCATACATGCTGTAGAAAAGATTCAACACAGATGCTTATATCTGTGATCCATACACCGCTCACTAAAGCTTTAATACAAATAGGAAACTTGAATGTATTTCAGTTTCATAGTTACTTGGAATGGGGAATGTTCAGGTTTGTAGTGCTAGCATGGGAGGGGACATACTAAGCCTCATATGTGGTAGGACAGGGGTGTGGGCTTAGCTCATTGCAAGTTTGACTATTTCAAGTAGGGTTAACAGAATTGGAATACATGTCACAGATTGGACAGAATCAAATGCTACAATGATAGAATGTTTTACAAAATTAGCAAAACAACTCAAATTAACACTAAGTGAAGATTTTAAGTAAAGGGCTCACCCAGTGCATAAAGTGCTCCATAGCTATTGTGGGAGGTAAGAGAGGATGGACTCATTTATTATATGGCCTTCTCCTTGTACTTTTGCAAAGAGGCTGTTTCCAAATCTGGAACCCATGACCTACAAGTCACTAAGGATAACTTTACCAGTTGCACCTAGGCTCGCCCTCAGAGAATTCAAGTGTCACAAACCTTTGCAAATATAGCTATTTAAACAAAGAAAAGCCAAAATAGTTCACTATGAAAAGTTGCATTATTTAAAAATTTTAATTTATATGAATGGATTATGATATTAAATTATTACAAAAAATGTATAGTATGGATTGATTATCTAAATAAAAATTAAATGAAATTAACATTGAAATGGTTTTGTATTCAATAAGCTTTTATTTACATAAGGTAATCCCCTATAAGAATAAATGAAAGTCCGTTGCGCATTAAGGGCTTGAGGGTATAAAACAATTAAAAACCCTACTTAGTCATTTGAGCTTGAAATTTTTTTTTTTCCTTTTTTGGAAAATGAAAGCAATAAACATTCCACCTACAACGTCTCCTCCCTCCCCTCCCCTCCCCTCCCCCTCTCCCTCTTTTTCCTCCTCCTCAATAATCTTCTTCTTGCATTTTATCCCCCTAATGTAAAAAGAAGTAAAAAAATCCATATGTTGGTGCTTTTTCCCTTTTCTTCTTCTTATCCTCCTCCCATACTCACCGTCATAGTTATTAAAAGCGCAAGACACACTAAAGCACTAAGGGGTTATGGAGTATAGGTGCAAGGTATGCACCTGAGTGACATGAGGCGCAAAAATAAAAAATTTATAAATTTTATTATTAGACTACTAGCAAGATGATATAATATTATAACTATTAATACTCAAAACACATAAAGCATAACAACAAAAACACACACACACACACATAAACAAAAAGAGGCTTAATAAAGATTTCAAATTCTAAACACACTAGGATCCTAAGTTTACTAATAATACTAAATAGTAAGTTCTAACACTTATCAATTATGAACCATCAAAACAAAGCACAATTAGTCCATTATCATCAAGCTCAATATTGTCATCATCATCATCAAATTGATCATCTCTAATCTCCTCTTCTTTATCATATTCTTCATCTTCTTCAGTATCATCTCCTTCCTTATCTCTAAGTAGTAGAGAAGTGTTGGCTCTCATATGAAAAGATGCTTTGACCTTTTCTCTTCCTAATTGTTTAGGCCTAACACTTGAAGTGGAAGCGGGTGTGGTGTTTTTACCTCTAGTAGGATTTACCCATACTTTTGTGTGTGTGTGTGTCACAAAGGTGTGTCTTTAGGGTGCCTCACCTGAGGCCCGAGGTGCACCAAGGTGCGCGCCCTTTGTGACAACGCCTGCCTTTGACATGTTAAGACACAAAGGCTGGCGCTTGGTGCACCTTGTGCCTCAGGCATGCCTGAGGCGTGCCTTTAACAACTACGCTCACTGTCACACCATTTCATAATGACCAAAACAGTCTCCTTCTCACTCTAGCTCTATTTCTTGTACTCAATTCTTTCATCTTTTTCTAAAATTAATTATATCTGCCTACACTTATAATCCCAACAAGCCAAGTTTTCCTGAGTCACATTACATCAGTTTGGTATCAAAGCACTTGGTTTCACCATGACATTCTCACAACATGATAAATTCTTTGATGAAAGGCAATGAGAAAAGCCGAAAACATTTCTTTACATAAGTATACTTCATAAGAGAAATTTTCTTTTTGGTAAATTGTAGGCTTTGCAACAAGGAAGTAATTCATTATCTACTGAGCTATAAATTTCAATGAGTTAAGAAGTAAGTCTTTAATTAATTCATTCTAAAATCAACCTATACAACAACAACAATTGACAATAAGCCTAAATTAATTCATTGAATATCTCTTCCTAGCTAGCAAACATCTACAATACTCAACAGATGTAACATAATCAAACTACTTAATTTGGAGAAACCAAAGAGCTGAACACTGACCATGTCATCGTCGTTATAATCATAATTTGAGTGTTGTCTTAAGGCCTTATTATTTTTCCAGCGCTCGCTCACTTGAGCAATGGTGTCGCCGGTAAGAGCAAGTGAACCAGCCGTCATGGCTTGCCTCAAAGGGAACCGGTACCCGTTTCCTACCGCCGCATCAGAGGAATTGGATCCGTTGCTTCGACAATTATGTATCTTCCGTTTTTTTATATCCCAATTCCACCCCCATAACACGCCATTCCCACCGCTGAAAGCTTCCATCTACCTCACTTCACTGTTAGGTTTTGTGTCCAAATAAAAGCCTACGTTATCTTGAAAAAGGGCTAATATATTTATTTAAAATTAATTAAATATAGTTCTGGTAAAAAATGGATTAAATCATTAATTTTTTTAGTGATAAAAAATTTAAAAATTTAGAAGTAAAGAAAACTAAACGAATTTAAAATCATATTTTTAATTTTTCAAATATTTTTAGTTTCAAAAATTAATAATAGTTTTTTTATTATAATTCATTTATACAACTTTGATAAATCATTTTTTCTTTTTGGTTGTCTAAAAATACAACTACTTTTTTTTTTAATTATTAGTTTAGTGATTAAATGTCTAAAATACCCTTGATTAGTTAGCATAAATCTCTAACACCTATAATTAATTTTCACTATCTTGATTTTGAAATTTATATTACTATATCAATTTTTGTTTGAGTTCCAATATAAAATATTTTTTATTTGAATTTCACAAATTAATCTATATTATTTTTCATACATGAGTTGACAAGAATTATTGTGTATTACATTAAAAAGACTATTAAAGTATTTTAGTCAGAAAATGACTAAAAATAATTATGTTAATTATAAAAAATTGAATTTCTTAATTTTTGTGCAAAGTGAAAGTAACCTATCAAAGTTAGATGAGGAAGTATTTGACAAAAAGTATGCTTAATTGGCCTTAAGGTGAAGATATTTATAATAAAGTGTGGGAAAAAGTCAATTTGAATTTTTTTTTTCAAGTATTTTTAAAAAGAATAGAAGTTAAATTGACCCTTTAATCCTATAATTTTTATAAAATATAAAATAATACTCTCTAAGTTTTGTATTTTTTAAAAATCAAGATTGTAGTGCACATTGTAACCTTTATAAATCCTCTTAATAACAACGTTTGACACATAATTATTAAAACTCATAACATTTTTAAGGATGTTGATGTGGCATATTGAGTTGATATCTATATATTTTTTTCTAACGTGACATTAGTTGATTCTACCACAGTTAGCTAAGAAAAAAAAAAAATGAAATCGCCAATTTTGGTTACATGTATACCCAAAATCACAATCCCTAAATTCTGGTCATGAGTGGAAGCAATGAGTAATCCTAATAATGCGTCCTTGAGTAATTGATCATCAAGTTATGTAGGAAATGGCAGATATGGAATGGAAACACCAATGAGAATATTTTGGTCAAAAGAGCATATGGATAAAAGTTTTATGGTTGATTCTATGAAGTCAGAAAGGCTCTCAAGGGTGATTTTTATTTTTTTATTTTTCGATAGGTAGATCAGACTTCATGTCCTACTTCTTGTGTGGTTGTTCCTCACTTAATGATGCGGGTAAGAATGTGACGGGCTGATTCACTATGTTTCAATCCTACACTTCTCTCAGGCTCCCCAAATTATTTGAGAAATCAGTAGTGATGTCACAAAAATCATTTCACTAAATTTGGCGTAGAAACGATCGCATCCACAGTGAACACCACTGAAATAGAGAAATTAACTCTAAGACATATTGTTTTTATTTTATAATTTATAATTATAAATAGTTGCATTCACAATACTTCACCACAAGCACAACTTTTTCAATGCAACCGGTACGTAGGATATTTAAGTTGTATTTGTTCATAAGAGAATATCGCTGGTTATACTCCTCGCAAGTCTCGCACTTTCGGGTATATCAAATAAAAAATCCTGAATTTGTGAGAATTATTTACAGCAATAGTCCAAACCAAAGCTCACATAAGAGTTTAGATCTTTGGAATAAGACACCAAAATATTTATCTATTATTTGCATTTGGTTTGGATTTTGAGTTTTATGAAATATACCATATCTTAAATATATGTAGTAAAAGTGAAGAATATAATAAAAAGAAAATGTAAAGGGAAATAAGAGAAAAAGAACAAGCTGAGGGAAAAAAAAGAAAAAACAAAATGAAAAGAATCAAAATAAAAATTGAAAATATATCTTTACTAATTTTCTTATATTTTTTGTATGTCATAATTCCATGTGCCCAAGAATTCATTAGAGGCAAGTACGAAGCTAACCATCCTTATTGATGGATAGATTAATTTATTGTCTTAGGAAAGAGCTCATATACCCCGCTTGTTGATTTTATAAGGTTAGGAGGCTTATTGTTTTCATTTATTTGAAATAAGTTTGTTAAGTTGTGTTTGTTTCTTATAGCTTTGTAATGTTACATGTATAAACACATATAGCGTACGCATTATTCTGATTAACCTTAATTTTGCAACCATCATTGTTCCTTTGAAACTATCTTAGGTTGAAAGAAGAAAGTCAGTTTGTCCGAATAAGCCCAACACCAAGTCTTGAAGCCATCATATTAGAACCAACCATTATAGAACAAAAACAGAGGCACTAAAGAAAACTAATCAGGTTTAGAAAATAATCGATTTTATTTTGGATAAGGAGAAATAAACATTTCTAAGACATCAAATTAGGAATTTGGTTACCGACTTAGTGGGAAAACTTTTAATGCCCCTAAAAACAGTGCAAGAGATAAAGTACCCATGTACTCTTTATAAGAATAAATGCATTTACCTATAACACAAATCTAGTCACCTTTATATTCCATACTTGTCTAAACAATGCCTTCATCTTTACAATCAATAGTGTTTGTTCCCCCTCTTAGTCTATGAATTTGCTTGATAAGAACCTTTTTGGTACGGATAATTTTGCTCAATAAAAGGCTGCCAAAGTTATGAGATAGACTAAAAATTCTCTAACTTAGGGATGCCTATATCAGAGTTATGAGATAGACTAAAAATTCTCTAACCTAGGGATGTCTATATCAGAGATGTTAAAGAAATTAAAGAAAGAAAGGCTCCTCCAACCTTTACCCTCTTAACCATTATCTAACCCATCTTATAAAAACTTCAATCGTATGCCATTTTACTTAAATATACTTACTTTTGCCATAAAATCCAAGGTCTGATAGACTCAAGACTAATGGCCATCCTAAAAACTAAATAGCCAAGGGGCAAATAATAAAAAATGGAAAAAAAAAAGGTTATATAAGATGCATAGTGGCAAAGAAAAGATAGGGAAAGCACTTTTCAATGGACTTTTTTTTTTTTTGTATTTTTTTTATGTTCTAAATAATATGGTATGAAGCTTGTATGAAAATATGTTCAACTTAATGCATTATGGTCTTACTTGTTTATGTGATGTTTATCTTGATACACTACAAGATAACATAAATATACCGATGAAAATTAACAACAGACAATTTCTGTCACTAATTTAATGAGGGAATATTGACTATCTATTAATGAAATTATTTTAGCAACGAACTAGTGAGTACTAGTGACAAAAAAAATAACAACAAAGAAGACGACATCAGCAAGACGTCACTAAAGGTGGTAGGAAAAAATGGTGCATACTTTAGCAACAAATTTACAAGTGATTAGTGATGGAAATGTAGCAACGAATTTGATATGTCACTATGTAGTGACTAGTTCTGGCACCATTTTGGGGAATCCACTTAGCAATAGAATAGTTTGTGGCAAGTTAGTGATGGACTCTATATTTGTTGGTAAGTTATTAGTTGCTCTACTTAGAAATAGACAACATCTGTTTCCAAGTTATTAGTTGTTTTACTTAGAAACGAATACCTTTTGTCGCTAAGTGAATAAAATGAAATGATAGAGGAATGATCTCATTTCACTAGCTACTAGTGATAGATTATGTTCGTCACTAAGGTTTATCTCAACAATGACAACTTTCCTTCTTTGCTTCAATCTCTCTAGAAGTAAACTATTTCCTTTCCTCTCTTTCTCTCACTCTCTGCCTTCCTCTTCTACTCTCGCTCTAGTTCTCTTTCATTCTCTTTCTCTTTTATATTGTGTTATCTATCTTTGGTTAATGCTTCATCTTGAAATGATCCTCTTGTTCCTCAGCATCGAAGATTTCATTGTTGTAACTTGGAGTTAACACTCTAGTAATGTTGTCATTGTCATTGCCTTCTTGTTGCTTTTACGTACTGGTATGTTCTTATAAGTTTGATTTCTATCAATTTCGTACTTATATGTAAGGATTAAGGTTTTTACTTGGGTTGAACTTTTTTTAATTTCTTCAATCTATTGTAATTAGATATATGGATTGTTGTGATTTGGGATGAAAATTAGGGATTTAAATTATAAGTATTAATCGTTGTAATTAGGGCTTGAAATTATTTTGGTTTTGAGTTATGATTTTGGATTTTAGATCGAATTTTTTTTTTTTAAATTTCTAGTAGGATTGGGGATTAGGGATTCAAATTATTTATTCTTTGGGTTTTTATGGATTGAAATTATTTGTTAATTTTATCTTTGATTTAATTTGGGTTTGAGCATTGTTTTGATTTGTTTGGGGTGGGGGCGGGGAGTGTAACATCCTTATCCCTATTCATTAGCATTATCACATGAATATATTCATTACACAAATGATATGAAATCACATATGAGCATATGCACTGTATCAAATGATATGAAATCTCACATAAACATATGCACAGGATAAATAATCATTTAGACATGTGAATTGTAAAAACACAACAATGACAATTGCATAGTTGCATTTGGAATGCTTGAACATATATGCAGTGTTTGTATAGTTATATGACAAATTATTTCATGTTGTGTACTTATTATAGCATCATAAATAATGGTGTTTGAGAGCTCATCTAAAAGTATAAAGAGCATCTAGAAATTAGAGAATGGACGAAGGTGATGAAGGAATGAAAAAAAGGGACTAAAAGCAAAACTGTTTAACTTTCAACCAATAGGAACGAGCCACCAATCTTTTGTCTTATTAGAGTAGGAATACAAATTATAATTATCTGCCATTATGGGCTGGTAAGAGAGGAGATAAGGTCGAAATACACCAGATGAAAGAGAAAGAGAGCTAAGGAAGAAAGAAAGAAAGGAAGAAGAAGAAGAAGAAGAAGAAGAAGGAGAGGAAGAAGTGTGGGCTGCCTAAGGTTTTCCAATTCTGGAATAATAGGTAAGTAATTTATCTTCTTCTAAACTGAAATTTACCTCTCATGACATATTAATCATACATGGTTAGTGAGAATTATGAAGTAATTGAGGTAGAGCTCTTGGATGGAAGTTGTAATCCAAGAGAACAAGAGCTGATTCTGTTGATTTTGCTGTTAGAGAAGAATTTTTCACCTACGATTTCATAACCCTAGAATAGGAATTGAGGAAAGTGCAAAACATTAAAGTTGTAGTCTTATGTCTCATATAAATGCATATGAAACAGTTTTACTTGATTCTGTGTGTGTGAAGAGATATGGCTCCTTCATCAGAACTGGTTCAAATCCAAACCGAGATGATCTCAGTCTTCTGTTTTGTTATATTTTGATGACTTTATATTCTGATTTTGACAAAGTTCAAAACATGAAACTTGTAGGTTTATATTCCCTCTAAATACCTGTTAAGCAGTTTTGAGTAATTTTCTGTGTGGAAAGAGATATGGCTCATTGATTAGGACTGACTCTGTACCCGGATGACACACCACCTTTCTTTTAATTCGGTTTTCTAAGAATTTGATGACCATAGACTCAGAATTTGATGATGGTCCAAACTTGAAAGTTGTATATGTATGTCTGATCTACATATCTGTGAAATATCGTTGCCAAATCCAGCATGGTTACTGAGATATTATCCCTTCATCATGACTGGTTGTCAACATGTTACAAACCTGCTCATCCTGAGATTGGTCCTTTGTTTTGGTGACCTTATAGACTGAATTAGACAATGAGTAAAACATAAAAAATGTTCATTTATATGTTTTTTAACTGATGGTAGAATATTATTGCAATTGGACTGGTACAATTTGAGATATTCTTAAGAATGTAAGACCTACTCGGACTGAGATGACATTGCAACAGGGCAGAACTTAAAAATTCACCACATTTTATGTGTATCTGATATTAGCATGAAATTTGACTATGTTGTCCCATTATCTATCTTGTTTGTTAAAAAAAAGAATCAAGCCATTTGGATAATTATATTGAGAGTTATTATTGTGACAGTGTAGCAAGCTCAAGCTGCCATATAAGGAAAATATGTATAAACAATAGTTACACTTGTATGAACCATGCTATAACTACATACCAAGCATTCATAATCATTTTGATATACTTATAACCATGTATGTATCAAATTCTAGGATCTCAATACTTTGAAGAAGCCCTACCATAAAGGTTGGTCACATCAAAAAGTGAGTAGAAACAATAATTGGATTCAATGGGTGTATATGATAATTGTATGATATGATTATACTCTATTACATGTATATATGATTGAATTGTTACATGTTACATGGAAATGATATGATTATGTTCTATTACATGTATATATGATTGAATTGTTACATGTTAGATGGGAATACAGGTCAAGTGAGAATTAAATGCTCTTAACAATTACTTGGCATATCATTTGCGAATAAGCACTTGCATATGGAACTAAAAGGGGCGTTGTGATCGACTTGTCAAACACTTGCAAATTACAAGAAGATGGATCAATAGGTCCCAAATCATATGTTACATGAATCACATGAATATCCCGAGAGTAATGTTTGCCTTGCTCGGTCACGACAAAAACAAAGCTATTGCATTTGCACTTGCATAGTCAATTGTTATACTTGCAATGTATCTTGATGATATTTGATTATGGATTATGCTATGAGGATTTGATTATTATTTTTATTCACTAAGTCGCAACTCACCAAATCGCAATTATTTTTCAGATACTGAAGCATAGACTTTGGACACTTTGGTACATAAAGTTTTGTATAGAGACACATGGAACACAGGTCGTCGACTAAATTCTAACTCTCTCTCCTTGCATCATGTACATACATTTGATAGGAACTAGTTATGGTCACTGGTCTTAACATTAATTAACACATGTGTACATTAAATACATATGGGATTATATATGTATGATGAATAAACCTTAATGTGTATGCATTTTCGAATGTGAAATGCCATGATTTGCAACTGAAGATGATAGTTACAGTTGGTGGTATCAGAGGGTTCAAGCACACGTAGGGCAAACGTACAAATCCCGGTGTGTATGACATCGTGGGGCCGATGGCCAAATCCCAGATGTTGAGCGCTCTGATAGGTACCAACTGTAGCCACATTGTGACGTTACAATTTGTGGTATCAAAGCTGATTTACAAATGAGAACAATGGATGTCATAGTTATTGGTTTGACAAATGAATTTATATGTTACAGTTTTGCTATCAGAAAGGGCTCAAGCATATGCGAGGCAGACATGTAAATCTCGGTGTGTATGACATCGCAGGGCCGACGGGCAAATCTCGGATGTTGAGTGCTCTGATAGGTACTGATTGTAGCATTACAGATTATGGTAGCAAAAAAGAAAAAAAGCTAACATTCAGTGGTATCAATGGTTGTTACATTTATTGGTATGAGAGCATATGAGTTATGTCAAATGAACAAGGTCGTTACAGTTGGTCGTTACAATTATTATGTATGGTGTTTATGATGTAATGCATATGATGTATAAGATGTAACATAAAAATACATAATAAGTTAATACTAGTAAAATCCTTTAAAAAAGTTTAGTCATAAAATACCTACCATATTTCAAACACTTGTCAAGACTTCGATTCCTAACTATAAGTTTTGCCAGAGCAAAGTATATTATGCCATCATAGTAAGACAAGATGGATAATGGTAATATCCATAAGTTTGAAATGGTTAGAATTAATTAAGTTACCAAAATAGTTTTGAACCTAGGGTATAAGATGGGATAAGCTGAGACATGTGACGTCAATATCCCATAATTATCCAAGAGTTACATAAGATGTAATTGGTAATGTGTTACTTACCTATATATTAGCAAATTTTGAGTGATAAGAAAAGGCTTCCTTAGAATTGGGTAAAATATGGATCTTGGCCAACTAAATATTTCAATTATTGAAAATTTGTAATTTGATGGTGAATGATTTGATAAAATTTAATGGGAGTTAATATTTAATAAAATGCTAAATGCACTCTATATATCTTTATTATAAATTATGGCTTCAAACAACACCTTTACTTTGTCACTGCGATTGATCTCTGTAAAACCTACTGCCAATGCTCTTAGAGCTAAAAGAATGCTCATACTAAGCATCTCAATGACTCAGTAGATGTCACTTGTCTTATGCTTGCTAGCATGGAATTAGAGCTTCAAAAGCAATAGATGGAAATGGAGGCTTTTACTATGGAGGGTCATCTCAAGGAAATGTTCCTAGAGAATGCCCAAAATTCAAAGGTTCAATACAATTAAGGCTCTACTCTCATGCAAGTTAGTAGTTGGTAGCTCAATCAGTGCTCATGTTCTGAAGATGAAAGGTCATCTTGAACATTTGCAAAAACATGGTCTTGCCATTAGCCAAGAGTTGGTTATTGACATCATTCTCTAGTCCTTGTCTAATTCATATGATGCATTCATCACGAACTACAATATGCATAATATAGGGAAATTTATTTTTGAATTGCATGGGATGCTCAAGACTGTTGAATATAACATAAAGAATAACACCAAATATGTTCAGATGGTCAACAAAGAGAAAGCAATGAAAAAGAAAAGAAAGAGGAAGGAAATAAAAAGGCTATAAAAGACTTAAAGAAGTCTAAACTAAACCCTAAGCCCAAACCTCCAAAAAAGGGAGTATGTTATTTCTATAATAAGCTGGGTCATTGGAAAAGAAATTGCAAGCTCTATCGGGATGATCTAAAAAGAAAAAGGACATTCAAGTCATCGCTCATTATAGAGGTCAATTTATCTACTTTTAAATCCACTTTATAGGTACTAGTTCCTGGATTTGGATCTCACATTTATAACAATGTGTAGGATCTAAAAAGGATTAGATCTTTCACTAAAGGCAAGATGAACCTATGAGTTGCAAATGGAGCAAGAGTCATTACCTTAGTTATAGGAACTTATAAGTTAGCTTTGCCTAATGGACTTATTTTGACATTGAATAATTGTTATTATGTGCCTACTTTGAGTGGGAAGATTATTCTTTTTATGATCCATTTCTTACGATGAGATGCTTTATGGTTATGTCCATCTATCTAATGGTCTTTACATCCTAAATATTGAAAAAAATAATGTTGCATCAATCTATAATATTGATACTAAAAAGAATACATCTAATGACAAATTCTATCTATGGCATTGTCATTTGGGCCATGTAAATAAGAAAAGCATATCAAAGCTCCAATAATATGGGCTTTTGAATTCATTTGATTTTGAATCATTTAAAGCATGTGGATCTTGTTTATTAGGTAAAATGATTAAGGCCCTTTCAAAGGGCAGAGTGAAAGGGTTAATGACTTATTGGGCCTAGTTTATACCGATGTATGTGCACCATTAAGCTCAAATGCTAGAGGAGGTATCGAGTACTTCATTACTTTCACAGATGGTTATAGTAGGTATGGCTATATCTATCATATGAAACATAAGTTTGAATCTTCTAAAATGTTTAAAAATTTCAAAAATAAAGTACAAAACCAATTTGGTAAAAATATTAAAGGACTTCTATCATATTGGGATAATAAATATTTAATCCAAGAATTCAGTAATCATCTTAGAGATTGTAGAATAGTCTCACAACTAACCCTATCAGAAACACCATAGCGAAACGATGTATTTGAACAGAGAAATCAAACCTTATTATATATGGTTCAATTTGTGATGGTTTGAACAAATCTTCCAATCTCTTTTGGCGAGTATGCCCTGGAAACTATTGTGTTCATACTAAACAGTATTCCATCAAAGGTGTTTGAAAAAAAAACCATATGAGATATGGATTGGGAATCTTCTCATTTATCTATTCTAAATATTTAAGGTTGTAATGCTTATGCGTAGTGTCAAATTTAACATAAATTGACAATAAAATCAGACAAACACTATTTTGTAGGATTTCTTAAAGAAACTAAAGGATATTACTTCTATAATACTTTTAAGAACAAAGTGTTTTTTTATTCGATTCGTGTCTTTTTAGAAAGATAGTTCATTTCTAAAAGAACCAGTAGGAGTAAAGTTTAACTGAAAGAATTTCCAAAACCATAAGATAGTGTTGAACCATATATGGAATCTCAATAAGATTCACAAGTAGTTATTGAACCCATAGAAATGACACAAGCTCCAAGAAGGTCTATAAGAACATGTCAAATATCTAAGTGATATGGATTTCTTTAGCTTACAGTAATGAAGTGATGCTTATGGACCAAAGTGAGTCCACATTTTATAAAAAAAGATGTAGATAGTCCAAACTTTAAGAAATGGCTATAAGCCATGATATCTGAAATGCAATCCATGCATCATAATCAAGTATGGACTTTGATTGATCTACCTAATGATTTAAAAATTATTAGCTACAAATGGGTTTTCAAAAAGAAAACAAACATGGATGGCAATGTGAAAACTTAAAAAATATGCTAGTTGCAAAAGGTTACAAGCAAACACATGGTATAGACTATGACGAAACCATTTCACTAGTTGTTATGCTTAAATCCATTTGAATTCTCCTTGCCATAGTTGCATACTATGATTATGAGATATAACAAATGGATGTCAAAACAACATTTCTTAATGGAAATTTCCTTGAAGAAGTGCATATGACATAGCTAGAAGGTTTCCTTATGTTATATGTTGATGACATATAACTCATTGGAAATTACATCCCTGCCTTACAAAATGTTAAATTATGGTTAGGAAATTATTTTTCAATGAAAAACTTAGGTGAAGCCACCTATATTTTAGGCATTAAGATCTATAGGGATAAATCTAAAAGGCTTATTAGCCTAAGTTAGAATACATACATTGATAAGGTATTAAATAGGTTTAGTATGCAATATTTTAAAATAGGACTCTTGCTAATGTCACATGGCATAACTCTTAGCAAGACTCAGTATCCACAGACACAAGATGAGCAATAGCGTATGAGTAAGATTCCATATGTTTTTACTATTAGACCTATCATATATGCCATGTTTTGTACTTGACCTAATGTCTCACACGCACTGAGTACAATAAGTAGGTAATAGTGAGATCCATGTGAAAGTCATTAGACAATAGTTAAGAATATCCTTAAGTATTTGAGAAGGGCTAAGGATGCATTCCTAATATATAGAGGACAAAAAGGTGAGTTAGTTGTAAGTGGTTACATAGATGCTAGCTTGAAGTCTGACAAGGATGACTTTTGATCATAGTTGATGTTGTGTTTTATTTGAATTGAGGTACAGTGAATTGGCAATGTATAAAGCATGACACTATGGCCAATTTTACAATAGAAGCTGAGTATATAGCCACCTCAGAAGCAGCTATGTAAATTGTTTGGATAAAGAAATTTACCATTGGACTGGATATTATTCCTAGCATTTCAAATCCATTGGACTTGTAATGTGATAATAATAAAGCCATAGCACAGGCTAAAGAGCCAAGATCACATCAATGATCTAAACACATACGCAGGTGTTTTCATCTCATTCAAGAGATCCTGAAAGGGGAGACAAAAAGATATGCAAAGTGTCAACTAGTGACAACATTATTGATCCATTCACTAAACCATTGTCACAACCAAAGCATGAGAGTCTTGCTAGGTCAATAGGTATCAAATACATTTTTTATTGGGCCTAGTGCAAGTTGAAGACTATTAGTTATATGCTCTTTGCCAATTTTTGTAATATATATTTTCTTAATAATAACATTGTTGCATTTTATTAAATATCTCTTTTTATATTTTTTTACAGGTAAATTATAAATTCCATGAATTATTAATTCTACCTAATGTCATCAAGTATGTGACTTGATAGCAAAACCTTTAGGTGTAAATAATTCTATTAAACAATATATATATTAAGACTATTAGAGATATTATATTGATATTTTAGATATCCTTATCATTTTAAAGGTTAAAACAAATAGGATATCTAATTATATGTATCTTATAAATATACAATTGGTGTATATATCTTAATAGTTAAGATATATATGTATGTTTAGGATTTTCTAAAAAACATATAATATTCACATTAACATTAGAAAATGTTTAGAGAGTGTGAGTGAAAAACAACCTTGGTGCTAGCACACCTATGTTTTGGAGAGTCTATTTGTATGGATACCTACAGAGGATATTCATCAATTTGGTAGTGTCTAAATCTAATAATCTATACTCCAAGCTCAAGTTTGGGTGTTATCGATGTAAATCCCTCTCTACCTTCTAGCAATCCTACCTCTTTTGTCCCAATTAGTAAGGTTTTCACATCCTTATTTTTCAATTTAATTGAATCACATGGATCCTTGAAAAATTTGTGTGTTTTCACTATGCTTGTTCTACAAAACCCAACATATTCATCCATTCATACCAAGCAAGATGATACAAATATTCATGATGGAGATAAGGGTACATAATTAGATGAAAAAGGGGTATTTATGCAACAACATAAATAAATATAAACATGCAATTACTTGCCTTCATAACCTACAAAACCAACCACAAAATAGTCCTTAGGATAAGGTAATAAAACATGAAAAGATGTAACCCCTAAGTCTAATTGAATCAACCTAATGCGCAAAAATAATATCATCCTCACCTTGGTTTAGGACTACCTTAGCTACTTACTCTTAAGTGTTCATCATTGTTAGTCATAAAATGTGTCAATCACACTTTAAACCCACTGCCCTAATCATCCCATCATGCTCAAACAACAAGCAATAGTATATGTTATGCATTAATGATGTGGTATGCATCATAAAGGTTGTACACAATGAAAAATGTGTTAAAATGAGGCATAAATACCTATTAGGAAATATGTGGAACAAAATTATGAGACCATAGGTGTCTTAAAAACCTCTGCCAAACTACCCCTAGGCCTAATTAATGTGCCAAGAGCCAATAGAAAGTAATCCTAGCCATGAAAGTGGGTTAAAATGCATTACAAGTCAAGGAAATGTATGTTTTGTTAAAGGCAATTGGGAAACTCAAATGGGCATAATATTAGATAACACAAATTGAGATGCTTGGTGCTTAAAACCTCTCTAAGTATGGCATTTTTCAACCTGCACCATAGAGATGATGAAGGGATCAACTTGGCCATATGGAAGGCCAACGAAATCGCTCTAGAGGTTGTGTTAGTGATTGTACCAAAAGAACTAAGAGAAAGATTCCAAATGAATATAAAATAAAAGGAAATCGATGGCCATTGACCTTAAAGCCTCTTCTCATCACCTTCCTCCTAAATGCATACTTAAAGTGACAAAAAGTAATAACAAACATAACATGGTGTTAGACACCTAATAAATGGTATCTACTTAAAAATTTTCACTAGAAAATGGTGGATAAAGGTACTTAGTGTCTCATTTCCTTTAGTTGGAAGTTCACTTTCCCCCTTTAGTCCTTGTTCTCCACTCCTTCATCATCTCTATCCATCTCTTAATCCCCATATGCTCTTTATACTTTTAAATAAGTTGTAGAACACCATTATTTATGATACTATAACATACACACAACATAAGATAATTTGCCATGCAATTATATAAAAGTTACATGTATGTTCAACTGTCCCAAATGCAATGCTGCAAGTGTCATCATCATGCTTATCCAATTCACATATCTAAATATTCATTTATCCATTGCATATGTTTATGTGGGATTGGAAATCATTTATGTAATGATTATGTTCTTGTAAGAATGCCAATGAATGTGGATAAGGATGTTACATATGTATCTTTGTAGCATGGTTGCACCTTATCCCTTCCTCCCCCTCTCTCTAAGGATAAAATCACTAAATATTCTAAAATTTAAGATTTTGAAGTTGTACGTATAGACCATATGTTATTTGTGTAGTTTTCTTTTACCAATGTTCAAGCATTTACTTACTATTTGATCTTTTTGTTATTTGTATAAATTGTATATTATCTATACAAATCATTAAGTTGGTTAAACAAACCTTTCTTGCACTATTAAAATTAAGCTTTTCAAGTTTGGGTATTTAATGGCTTTGTCTGATTCATCGATTGTCCAAACTTTACCTCTTATTGGAAATTATTTCCTTTAGCCTTTTTATTCCTTTAGCCTTTTTAAGGATGAATTTAACAAGTTTCTCATCATTTGGCTTATATGTTAGCAATCTAAAATTCAATGTTCACTTATTAATTGATATTATTGGAGCTAGCCATGAGAAAAGAATAATATGTTATATAGCCAACGTAGTGCTTGAATTAAATAAGACTAGCTTATGTAGCAATGATATCTAATAGCCTACATGATGATTACAGGTGTTGGTGTGTGCTAAGTATAAAATACCCTTTAAACTGCAAGTGCAAAGGTCGACAAGTAATAAACTATACTATGAGTGTGAATATAGTTCCCAGAATGATCAAGTTTAAGTATTAAGTACCTCACTTATTATATTATCTAGAGAATCTAAATTAGATGAATAATTGTAATAAAAAAGAAGAAACAAACTAGATTTAATAATGACAATGTAATTGGTTGAGAGACTAATAATGGAAATAGGTGGCTAGGGATTCAACTTCACTTGCAACTTCTACTGCATTCAGAATCTCCATCTAATTGGTTCATTCATTTAGTGTTACTATCAAGTCACTAAAAAGAACAGTTAATCTCTCTCAAGTATTAATCAACATACAAAAGAATTATAACCTAATAGTCTCTCAAAACAAAAGCTAAACATCATGCAATTATCTTATTAGGCAAGACTTCTAACGATAGCAATACTCTAATATGGTTTTTCAACATATAATAAAATAAGGGAATTATTGAAGATCCATTCCATTAAAATAAAACTAAGTATGATTAATGGTCAGTTAATTAATATCTATAAGCATATAAAAATTTCTAATACATGGCTGAATGAAACCAAAAAGACATAGATTAGGAAATCGAATAGTTGTTACATAAGATCCATCTACAACCCTAGCCTTGAGGGTTTTAATTCATGAATAAGAAAAGAGAAGAATAAAAAATAATCAAATCAACAACAGTAAAAGCCATGGACTCCTTGAATCTCCTTGATTAATTGCACCTTCTTCTTTAGGGTTTCCTTACCTTTCTCCTTTAATGCCTCTTTGATTTCTTGTCACTCTTTTCTAAGTTATTGGTTGATTCTTTTCTTTAATATGTACGGATTTGCCTCCTTAAATAATGGTCTAAAGGCAACTCTAAAATAGGAAGCTTGAATGAAGGAAAAATGAAAAGATCTTAGAGGGATTATAATTCGCAATTTGGAGTTTAATGGTGTACAATCATATGCTTGAGGTGCATAGTTGTGCACTGCTACAATTCCTTCATGTTTGCAAAATTTCCAAGATGCATAGTCATGCACCATGGCTATGGATTTTAGTTATATTATATTTCTTAGTTTAGAGAGGCACAACCATGTGTTTTCCAAACACAGTTGTGCACCTCTTCTTTTTTCCTTTTAAGATGTTTTTCTTCACTCCAAATCCATAAAACATCAAATACCAAGCATTAGATCTATTTATATGCAAAATTACATCATGAATGCATGGATCTAAGAAGGAATTAAGCCACAAATCATATAAATTATGATGCTAAACAAATTCCTTCAAACTTGAACTCTTAATTGTCCTCAAGTAAGAATCCTCCTTAACAATGAAAAATTCAACAATTTTAATGATGAAGATTGGTTGTCAAGGTTTCAAAGAAAATATTGATCTCAACTATAACCATAATTTTCATTGATCAAGCAAATTCACTTGCAATTACAATAAGTTTAAAACTAATCATGCCTCTTTTGCAATCAACCAAACACAATAAAGCATGTGTGTGTGTGTATATGTGTGTTTTGGCATCATATTTCATACAATATTTTGATTTCCCTTCATACAAATGTTAGATGAGATCCCACTTTGATTCCTAAGAATCACACACGACGATTAACTCATATTTCTTCACTAACATAGATCCTAGCAACTTTAAAGATCATGAGGACTTTAATAGCTTATAATATAAGGTTAGGGCTAAGGCTAACAAGAAGTGGTCAAGTCCAAAGAAGATAATTTTTATTAGGATAAGAGTTATACTAATGATATGAAACATGATTAGACACTTTATATGCATCGCACAAAATTATTTCAAAGCATCCATAACATCCCTTCTTGCTTTCCTTTTGATGGCTTAATCTTTCCTTTGCTTTATCTTCTTTTTTATATTTTTCTATTTTCTTCTCATCATTTTTCTTTTATTCATCTCTCTTTACACACACACACACTCATATATATATATAATTTGAATGAGAAGAAAGGATGATACACTTTTGAGCAAATTATCAAGATATCAAAGTGCCACCCTTAAACTTGAATTGATCCTCATGGTGTAAAATATAACATAAATGAACCCTTTTTTGTCAATTCTTCAACTATGAATATTTGCAAATGAATAACCCAACACATGACATATCATCATATAACCATATCCTAACTCTATTCTCTTGATAGGGGAGGTAAAATATCATTTTTAGGTTATATGGTTATAATGTAGGTGATGGGTTAAAAAAGGAAGGACTGTCAATACTTTATAAGGAGAATTTCTATAAGGCTTAAAATGGATAACAAGATTAAATGTAAAATAAGGCATGGATGGGGAAAAGTAGGACAACCAAAGAATGCTTTAATCATTTCCTTAAGCTTTCTAAGTTCTAGAATTTGAATCAAAAGACTAAGTTCTATAATTTAAATCAAAAGGTGTTTTAGTTTGTTTTAGCATATGTAGAAATTTTCACTTGCCTAAAGTATACATGATTGACACATCTCATATTGTAATCCCTATATTACTAAGTGTGCTCAAATGGTATATTATACTTAGTCAATTCTGAACAAGAACAAGCTAGCTTGACCTAAGTCTTTATCATTAGCAATTTTAACTCAACTAATTCCAATCCATGGTTGTAAACTTCCTCATTGATTTTTCACTTTAAAACCTCAAACCTAAAACTAGTTCGATCAAAGGTTGTTGAATTTTATCATTAGAGCTTAAATAAAAGATTGCCTAAAAATATAAGTATAATGATTTATATTTGAAACACATTGAATCAAATGAAATATCCTCCGCCCCAAAACTTATTTATCACTGTCCTCAATGATCAAAAGCATAAAAAGAGAGTAAAGTTAGAGGACTTCCCTTTCAAAAAAAGGTATAATGAGCACTTGAAAAAGAAAACCAACAATAATTAGCTGCAAGCACATATCACCACACAAATGGTTATCCATTAGAAGCTTAAGATTGTTATAAGATTCCTTAAATAAAATAAGAACAAAATTCATAATAAGGAAACACATTTAAACATAAAAACAATCATCACAAGTTATGAGCAAAAGCTTAAGTAATAAAGTTTAACATTTCATAAAACATGAAACATAGATAAGAACAATCCAAAGGAAGAGTACCAAATGTGCCAAGTACCTTAAACAACCAACTAATCACAAGGGACACAAAAGAGATTGAAAAAACAAAGCAAAGTTTGCAAAGACATAAACAAAGATGCATAAGTGGATGATCATCAATCCACTAAATAAGGAGCTGGAGGAAAGCCACTTGGTGTTGATCCATGTGCCTATGCTAAGACTTCATCCCTGCCAAACACCTTTTAAAGCACTCATAAAAGGAGGTGGAGATTGAGGAACACTAAAAGAGCTGTCATCCGTAAGAAAATTTTCTTACTCATCAACCCTTTCATTACCCCCATCATGTGATTAACAAAGTAAGAAATAATTCTTACCTCGATTGACCATAAGGTCAAAGTGAAGCATATTATCATAAGAGAGGTAGTAAGAACCTTTTTCCATGGTGAGGAGATCATGAGACAAAGGATCATATATTTGCAAACAATGAGTAATGAGAGTCATAAAACCACCCACATATATGCCCCACATTCCTTCTTATAAACTATACCTATATGGTGTACAATCCACTAAGTGATGTTGGATGGTTCAATCGCATACACTGCAAAAATAAAAAGTTCAATGTGATTTATGACCCTATTACTCTCACCCCTTCCCATGACTGAGGAGGAAAGCAACTAGTGCATGTATTACAAAGAAGGCTCTTTAAGCTCTAAAATTTTACTAACCTCTTACCTCATATTTGGATTACCTTCTAAAGAAGTCTAAAATTCTTGGTTATCAAAATCCTTCACGATTCAACATACCCCTCATTCTTAAGCTCTAAGGCCTAAGCAACTTCACCCAAAGGAAAAACAGAAGGTTTGTTAAATAATTGAAAAGAAATTGTTCCAAATGTATACTACTCATCATATTTTCTAGATTCGATATGCTACTCATCATATTTTTTAGATTCGATATGCAAACTACCTAAAACCTCCAAAGTGAGTAGCCTATATGAGTTGGTGTTGAGTTTTGAAAACTCCTCCTATCTAAGGATCTGAAGCATCTCCTTAATCTTATATAACAAACCAATATCATCTAAAGCATTAAGGTCTATGAATTTAGTTTACATAAAGGGTCATTTGAAATTAACCTCATACATTTTCTCATTATTATCATTGCTAAATATTAGTTTGCTGCTTAGAGAAGGAGAATTTCTACTTGAAGAGCCATGCTTACAGTTGGGAGTGCTTTAAACCATTTAGGCATGATTGGAGTTGAAATTAGAGATTTAGAAAGGTGTTTTTAGACAGTTCATATAAGGGAAGGGCTAGTTTTATAATGGAGGTTTGGTAGACATATGACTATGCTAGGGTTATAAAAGAACAAAATGAAAAGAAAGAGGAAAGGCACAAGGTTAAATGGGTAAGATTTAAAAATGCACAATCAATACTTGAAATGCATGGTTGTGTGTTTTAGAAAAAAGGTGAAGCTTGGCCATCTCACAAGCCCATCATGTGAATTGAAAGTAGACTACTTGATTTGTGAAGAAAAATGTATGGTCATGTGTTTTAAGCTGTTTAGTGTAGGAGTAAGACACACAACCTTGTCTCAAAGCCACGCATTTCATGGAGAAACTATTTGAATGGGACTTAAAATGCACAAGAGTGTCTACAAAGGACGTAGCCGTGCTTTGCTAGAATGCACAGTCTTGTGATTAGGCTGTGTAATTTCAAATGCTTCTATCCAACTTATGTTCCTCAATCCATGGTCATGTAGTTGAGTTATGCACTTCACTTTTTCATTATTTTTAGATTTTTTGCCATCCATATGGCCATGTGTCTCACCCCTCATTGTCAAAGACACATTTTTGTATCTTTTCAACATAAAATTAACTTAAAGACATAAAGAAACACATCAATTGCAAATGTGAAAAAAAAACACAATAAAATAGCATAATGAATAACGTTATGATCAAATATAATAGTGAAATAAAACTCCCCCAAGCTTATTTAAAGCTTTAATATTCATTCTTCAGGCTTATAAAGTTACAAAAGTAAATAAAACATAAAAAGAATAGAAAAATAAAGAAAAAATGAAACACACAAATAATGAACAAGAATAGAATAATGGGGGATTGCCCCAAGAACATGCTAGTTTAAAGTCTCTAGTCTTTCAATCAAATTTCACGATGAGGATTAAAGCTAAAACTCGCTTATTATCTTTTCTCCATTCAACTATTATTTAAACCCACCTTACAAAATAACCATAAGAGGACAATAATCAAAGTAATATAGTGCACAAAAGTGTGTGAATATCATCTTATAGAGACACGAACTATAAGTATTGAAGTATGATGATTTTATTTTTATCTAAAAAATGAATACTTGAGATAATATCTAAATTACCAATGCAATGGAAATAAACTAAGCTAATAAATTAATGGCAAAAAGATAAAAGTAATTGCGAAAGAAAACCTTATGATAAAACACCTAGGAGACCTAATCTCACCAGTGGAAAGTCATGAAATCATTAATCATTCAATGTTATGTTGTATTAAGGTTTACAACTAATGATTGTCTCTCCAATATTAAGTTCTCTCTCTTGAGTAGCCTCTTATCTTTGTAATTGTATTTCATAGAACCATCTTTCAATGTAAACTAGAAATAAATCACTCATCTAGATCTAGCAATCCTTTAAAAGGTAGTAATAGGTTAAGTGGATATCTCTGCACGTTAATTAATTTAAAAGAAATGATTATAGGTATAATTTAATTTACAATCTCTCGATTTATAAATGAAACAAAAAATCATGTAATTGATGGTCCAGTAACCATTAGCATTAGGCTTAAGAATCATTCTCTTCCAAAGAATAAAATCCCAACATAGTCATTAAAAACATAAATCAATCAATCTTTATCCATGGCTACATCAAGGTCCTAGATCAAAGATCTAGCCTAACATGCTAATAAAATAAGGCAAATCCAAAAGTAATATCATCATCTTTCATAAGAGAAATAAGAATAAATAGAAGGAAGGATGAAATTTTCAAATTATCTTGATAAAACTTTTCTTTTTCTTCTTCTTTGATCTAATGATCTCTTAAACTCTTACACTTAATCTTGCATTAAAGTGTGTTTCTCCTTATTTTCTTCTTTAAAAAAAAACTCATTTTTGCTTTTCCTAACAACTCTTTAGAAAACCCTAAATGTTAGCTTTAAATACCACTTCAAAAGATCTAAAATGTAAACTAAAAAGTAGCACATAATGTACCTAGGTGGCAGGCTGTGACTTTAGTCCAAGCATCACAAATTGATTCTCTTCTTTAATGTCCAAATAATTAGCTTGGTCCCTAAAGTTGTCAGCTTTGCTTATTTTTGTCCTAATTGGCTCTAAAGTTACTAATGCCTATAAAATATCTAAATGTGGGAAATAACATAAATTAACTTTAAACAACTTAGTTTAGACATAGTGTAACATCAAATCTAGCTAAAATCTTATCAAATATCTATGTACAAATTAAGCCTAACAAAATTTCCCATACTTAAATTGTTAGTTAACCTAAAGTAATAAAGAAAAAAATAACCAAAATTTTCATAACTTTTATAAAACATATATAGGCTCATCATGCTTGCAATAGTAGTCGCTTAAGTACTGCAAAAGATACATTAAATAAGAACTCATTTAAGTAAACAAACTTAGGTTAATTTACTACCTTGAAAAGCAACTCATTTATTCATGGAAAGTTAGAGACAAAAAGGCCATATTTTGCACATGCATCTCAATAATTCATCTAACTAGACATCCATACAAATAATCATTATCTAAGAAAAGTTAGATCACTATTGCCTTTATTAATTAACAACATAGTTTTAAGCATATGAGATTATTAAGACTAATCTTTCTTTTTTTTTTCACTTTTTTTTTACTTTTTTCAATAAATTAATATTCCTTTTTATGCAAATACAAACATTAAGGATGAATGCACTTGGTTACTCAACGTATAACTTCATTTGAAATGTTTTACATAGTCATGCTTTTAGTTTGTTGTTTTACCTTAAAATCGATATTGGTCATGAAGATCCCTGATTACTAAGCATTGCAGAAAGAGTAGAGTAGTTATTTCTCTTTCTTTTGAATGTATTTTAATCATTCCTACATCATATCTCTTAAATTACTCCATCATTATTAATTAACAAAATACAAAAGCGATTCTTTTCTATTTAAGCTCATACAATTATATTTATTAATAAATAGTTAGATTGCTTGTTTCCACGTATACTACATTCTAATTATCTTAAATTTATATGTTACACTCTTCAAATTAACAACTAACTCAAGATTTATTTATCTCAAATTCACCCTAAGAATGACATCTATGTTATAGCAACACTTAGTGATTATCAACTTAAGCTTAACTAAGCTACATATCTTTACAAAATTCACAAAATATTTTGGTCAATTTAGCCTTGTACATAGGTGCAAGTATCATATAGGTCCAAGCATAAGATCACGGTCCTCCTTCCCAAACTTATATATGGCATTATCCTCAATGACATGCATTTTACAACATAAAATATAAAAGAGGTTGTATAAAAAGAAATACTCCTCTCTCATCTTGGTGAAAGGTTGATTCCATCTAAATCTTTTCATGCTTTTAGCCTACATTTTCATAAACACTTAAGGAAAAAAGAAAAATCAAGTAGCCAATTCAAGATAAAAAAAAAAATAACTAAGAGAAAATAGGAACATGCAAAAGAAAATCCAATTGAATATAACTAACCAAGTTAAATCACTTTATTAATCCCCATTATCTTCCCATCCTCTATCGTAAACCTAATCAAAATGGAAAACTTTATTCAAGAAGTTAAAATAAAAACTAACAAAGCAAATAAAAGATCTTAAATTTGCAAAGAAAAGATAAAACTTGGGGTGCCTCCCAAGAGTGTTATTTTAAGGTCTTATAGCTTGACCCTTAGAGCTAGCTTCACTAAAGTTTTACCTTAGGTTTGTAATTATCCTTCATTAAAATTGGATATAATTAATGTGTTAGACCATAATCCCTTAAATCGATGATGACTAATTTGTATATCTCTTTCTTTTTCTTCACCATTTTCTTATTTTTAGTTTAATTCACCAAAGATCAAAACATAAGAGGCATTTTTGCTCTCTAAAACATGCATGACCATAAAGAGAAGGTAATAGGTCTATCTCCAATTAATAAGAATACAAATGATAATAAAGTGTTTGTGTAACCTGATCATAGTCAAATTCATCAACAAGACAGAGAGAGGATGGCTTAGTATCATGAATTTCAAAAGGGAAAGTATTACTTACCTTATATTTCTTGACAATAAAACCTTCATCATCTTTGACTTTACAAGCTTAAAATTGCCTCCCTTTTATTGACCATTTTCATGCATATAGTCTTTTTTTCATCAATGCTTAAGGATCTCTCCTCCTTCATGGGTTACTCTTTAATGTCTTATGGATTTCCTTTTAGTTTACCTTCCTTAAGGAGCTCTTCATCTTCATTATTCTCTCTATCTTCATCCTCTTCAATCGTTCAATTAATCTTTTTACCTCTCCTTAATGTAATTTCCTTAACTCGATCCATAGGATTAGGCTCAAGGTGCTAGGTAAGGTCCCATGAGATCTAATGTTTAAATCATTACCCACTGGTCCCATTTGAATCTTAAAGTTATGGAAGGAGAAAGAACTATAACTTTCTAGATTTGCATATGATATTTTTTTGCATCTCATCTTATTGTTTTAACCTAACTTCAAATTTGGTGACGTATTACTCTAATATATTAGACATTTCCTTTTGCAATTGGAAGATCAATGGTTAGTGAAAAATAAAGGAAGCTTGAAGATTGGGGTTCGAATAATTAGACTAACAAAAGTTAGGGTGATTTTGCCAACCGAGGTTGTAAGTATTATAATAAGAATCATTATGTTGGTGATTAAAATTCTCCATATAATTTACATGCTCTTATGCAAAAGCATTCCCCATTTGCCAAGTTATACATTTATAACCAATCTCCCCATGTAATTTGCATATCACCTGTGAAAAAGCAGAGGAAACAACATTGTAAGTCATGGAATTTATTTGTTTGGTAGAGATAAATACATGAGCTTGTAATGCCTTGAGTGCATCCATGTCATGAAGCTCTAATTATGTATAAAAAAACAAAGAACAAAAAATAAAAAGAAAATTTTCATAATAAGAATTAATTGGCTTCTAGGATTATAACACTGTGTTCCCATCAACAACACCAATTCTTTGGATCAAATTTCACAACATGGGTTAAAGCTAAACTAATCAACCAATCAATAATTCCAAACTCACTTATTATCTTCTCTCATTTAAATTATGCTTTAAACTCACCTTGTGAAACAATTGTAAGAGGATGGTGATCCAACTAATATAGTGCACAAGTGTGTGTAGATATTGTCCCACAGAGACATGGGCTATAAGTATTAAAGTATGATTATTATATTTTTATCTATAAAATGAATAATTGAAATATTATTTAAACTACCAATGCAATGGAAATAAACTAAACTAATAAATTAGTGGCAAAAAGACAAAAGCAATTGAGAAAGAAAACCTCATGATAAAACACTTAGGAAACTTGATCTCACCAATGGAAAGTCATGAAATCATTAACCATTCAATGTTATGTTGTATTATGGGTTGCAACTATCGATTGTCTCTCTAATATTAAGTCCTCTCTCTCAAGTAGTCACTTAACTTTCTAATTCTATTTCATAGAACCATCTCTCAATGTGAACTAGAAATAAATTACTCATCTAGATTAGCAATCCTTTAAATGATAGTAACAAGTTAAGTGGGTAGCTCTACTCATCAATTAACCTTAGAGAAATGAATTAGGTATATTTTAATTTACAATCTCTCAATCTATAAATGAAACACAAATCATGTAATTAGTGGCCAAACAATCACAAGCATTAGGATCAAGAATCATTCACTTGCAAACGAATACAATCCCAACATAGTGATTAAAATCATAAATCAATCGATCATTATTCATAGCTATATCAAGGTCCTAGATCAAAGATCTAGCCTAACATACTAATAATGTTAGTTATGTACCCTAAGCCAATGCTTGTAATGGATATTTTTTAATAATGTTTTGGTTGTAATTTTATTAAATATCTATTTATATTTTATTTAAGGCTAAATTGTAAATTCCATGAATAGTTAATTCTACATAATGTCATCAAATATATGACTTAATACTATAAACAATTCTATTCTAAATTGTCCCTGGTCAGTTATTATTGTTGGGATAATAATGAATGAAAACTAATATGTGTTTGATTGATGACTATGTTTTACTAGTCATAGATATGTGATATTAAGTCAAACATTTAAATACATGTTTAATAAACATTGTATTGGACCGACCCACTATGAGAACACTACATGAATTAGTGGTCATAAATGATTCTCATGCAATATTATTAACTTAATCCTCTAACCTAAAAATCACCATAGATTCTAATATGATAAACTTCATGTTTTGATATAGTCCAACATTATCTTTAACCGGATGAACATATAGACTAGTATTGGACATGGAGTAAATCATATAGAGGAATATGAGTGATTGAGAAGGAAATTGTCCCTTACAATATTATTAACTTAATCCTCTAACCTAAAAATCACCATAGATTCTAATATGATAAACTTCATGTTTTGATATAGTCCAACATTATCTTTAACCGGATGAACATACAGACTAGTATTGGACATGGAGTAAATCATATAGAGGAATATGAGTGATTGAGAAAGAAATTATCCCTTACATATTTTTATAAGAAATATATCTTTGGGCCCCTCGATAAGTTTGACTGAAGAGATTGCATTGTCATGCGGCATTGAATTGATAAAGGTTGTGAATATTATTTTACTTCAATCTACTTGGAGATCGAAAAAGAATTGAACTATATAAGGATGACATGATCCATGCCTTATTTTCAATTAAGATATAATGTAACAAAAGGATTATAATATTATTTAAGAAATAGGCTAGGTTAAATCATTGACTTTCACTTAATTTGGGTAGTCATACTATCTTATTAGAGGCCACTTATTACTTGTGGGTTAGAAATAGGTTTTGGGCCGCCACCAATATCATGTGAACCTACAGGGTCACACATTTAGAATAGGCCCAAAATGAAATTGGATTTTTACTACTCTCTCTACTTATAATTAAGATAATTTGATATATTATCTAAATTATTATATATCCATTTTGTTTTAAAAAGGTTAAACAAAAAAGGATATTATCCGTACCTTTTATGATATATAGTTGGCATAAAATATCTTGACAGTTAAGATATATATATATATATATATATATGCATGCACGGTTTTTTATGGTTTTCTTTATGAAAGAGTGTATTCACATTTTTCTTCAGAAAAACACAAAAAAAAAAAAAAAGAGAAAAAACCTTAGTGCTAGCATACCCACATTTTGGAAGTAGCTTGTTTGTGTGGATACCTGGAGAGGGTGATCATCCTTTAGTGAAGTCTTGACTGATTTCAAGCTCAAGGTAGGGTGTTACCAATGTAAACCCCCCCTCTTGACCTTCCAACAGTCTGTCACATTTTCGTATGGATTGGTAAGATTTGCATCATTTCCTTTCAATTTAATAAAATTGCATGGATCATTGGTGAGATTTTTTATAGAAAAATGTTGGTTTTTTGCTGCTTTTATTCTATGAATCCCAATAATGTATCAGAATCACTTGTGAATTCAATTTAATTGAATTTTATATTATTCTATGCTTAATTAATATATTTGTTAACATGGATGTGCTATATTGAAAATTGTTTTAATGGTTTGATGCAAAATCGATTAAGTTAAGGGCGATTTGATTAATTTGTATGAAAACATAAATAATACATTAATTATATTAATATTTTTTAGGGTTGAATATGATTAAACAAATTCGACAAATTGATTTGATTAATGTTATTGTTATTTCTAGTGACATGTTATTAATTCGATTAATACAGTTTAACAAGATTTTTGTATTTTATTTTTTATCTTATTAATCATGGCTGATTGATTAAGTGTTAATCAATGATAATCTATTTTGAATAGATTAATCATTATTAGAGGGTCAGTTTAATCATTAAATGAGTATAATCTATTTTGAAAAGATTGACAAACTTCATAAATTTATTTAAGTGTTAAACAATGATTAATTAGTTTTATCATGAACAAATTAGTTAAAATAAATGATTAAACCTAATAAAATTTAGGCAGTGACTCCTACAAATGAGCAAGGTAAATCATTTACCTTTCGAGGGCGCTACCCTCTTAACCCATACCCGTTGATCGGCCAGCAGAACCGCTACCAAAGGTGTTTCCTTTAGGACCTCACAAAGGACGCAACCACTTGACCCTAAATAGTTTTATCACATAAATTGTTAATTTCCCAAACATAATTTGTTTAGCATATGTGGATGTTTTGTTTATATGTTATGTATGGTGCATGGCATAGACATTTTAGTCCAATGAAATTGGCTTTTTGATTTCTCTATTTTTCAAGGGTTGTAATTTTTAAATATAGCTTGCATGTTGATTATTTTTGTTATAATCATTTATTTTATTATTAGCAATAGAATAGTATAGATTACTATTTTGCAAACTAAACCTTATAATAGAGATTCTCATAGCATAAGATAGTGATCTTCAAGACGTAAAGTGGTGACCATTAATGGCAACCCAGGCAAATCCATGGAGATGAAGATTTACCCATACGATTGACCTTTTGAACTTCATATTGGCTTATGAAGATCAATTTAGATTAAGGGTCATACTATGGCATGTTTATTTTTGTTATTATTATGTATGGACATTTATGATGCAATGCATGTGATGTATGTGACGTAACATAAAATACATAACAAGTCAAAACTAGTAAAATCCTTCAATGAGATTAGGTCATAGTGTAACATCCCTATCCACATTCATTGGCATTATCACATAAACATATTCATTGCATAAATGATATGAAATCCCACATGAACATATGTATTGGATAAATGATCATTTAGTCATGCGATTTGTAGAAGCATGACAATGACACTTG